>JAGVVM010001460.1:0-35518 GCA_019149425.1 Psidium friedrichsthalianum | reverse complement strand
TTCGAAGCTCCTCTTTTTTTTTTTTTTTTTTCCCGTAGTGTTCGAGAGTGGGGCTTAATCTGAAAGTGATTTTTGACCGACTGATATCTCCTCTTCCGAATTAGAATTAGATGAGATTATGTGCCACTTCTACTCGATCTAGATATATATTTAGGATTACAAGAACCTATTTGTTTACTTTTTAAATCTTTGGTATGGTTGCTAGCTCTATATGGTGATGTGTGAAGAAATCGCTAACATAGGCACACATTGCGTTTGGCAAAATCGATACTTAAGAGGAGCATCTCGACGCGTGCTTATCATTGATGATGATGCGAGTTTTGCTATGCATGTATGATAACTCCGTTCTTATGGAAGATCAAGTCTTTGTTATGTTGTGCCAATTGTTTCATTTTTCATATTTTGATTGGACTGTGACTCTTGGGATTGATTTTGTCTGAAGATAATATATTCTCTTGTGAAATGAAATTTTTTTTTCCGACCAAAAATAGTAAGAAGGAGAGTCATCAAGCCATACCAAATTAGGGTTTCGGGAATAATAGCATTAAAAAACCCAAATGTGTTAAATGGATAATATATAGATATATATATATATATATATTATATATATATATATATTATAGATATGGCACAAATATAATCAGCTGAGGTGAGATAAAACTATAGCACGAGTGCTATCAATTTAGAGTTTTTTTATACTAATAAAAATTAGATGAGATAAATGTGATTAGGATATATCAATTTAAAGATATTGATGGTATTAACCCTTAGTAATTTTTTTTTTGTATCGAAGATGTCCGGGCCCTTAGCGTTTGTACAATCGCGACACCTCGACTAATTTCCGGGAGGACTAGCGTTGCATCCCACCGTTACGACCTCCGCTTAAATCAACGGCACCAGCGAGGGTTCGACAAGACCTCTGTGAAAGGACCAAAGCGGGTTAAAACCAGCGGGGTCATCGATGAGTGTGAGTAACCCTTAGTAAAATTTCGTTTTTTACATATCGTCCGCTGAGTGCACTATATGTCGGAAAAAAGGATTAAAAAACTCACGAGTTTGTTAGTGGTTAAAGAGTGTACTGTATGTGTGGCTTAGATACATAACATACAGTCTATTTTTTTTATTTCATACCGCGGGTGTATAATCTCGTAGTTTAAGATATAACTGATTCTGAATGACCACCCCGGCGACCACCTGCTTGACCATGTCCCAGCCAAGTGAACCTTTCAAACTTGCTTTTCTCACTTCCTTTAATAACTGAGGCCCGACTGTCGCATATGTGAGCACACAAAATCCCAGGAAAAGTTGCACCGTAAATCCTAAAATTTACGTACCAAATGCAGTTAAGTTCTAACTATCCACTCAATCTTGAAATTTGTTAAAATGTTCAAACGAATCCTAAATCTTTACGTTGGTTCAATTAAATCTTGTGTTAGAGAAAATGCAATGAGTCCTCAAATTATGATGCAAAAGTGGCAATTTTAAGGATGGCACATGAAATCCCTGTTGAGTGACGTAGTAGGCAATTCGGGTATTGTTTATTAAAAGGACTGATTGCATTTTAAAAAAAAAAATTATGTCTAAATCGAAAAACAACAAATATTTAGGGATAACTGCAATTCAAGACACTGCTGGGACTTCCATATGCAATTTTCCGTTTTGCCACCATGTTGACTCAAAAAAAGTGAACTTTCAATCTCTCATTTTCATCTTCTTTCCTCCGCTCTTCCTTTCTCAATCTTATCTTGCTCAAAGTTTCACTGCAGGCCCACGGTCTCACTCTGCAGTCTCTACTCTTCTTCCTTTCTTACCTTCTTTTTGTTTTTCTACCGCCACTCCAAAACTGTCTTCGCTCAAACCTCGACATTACGATCAGCCAGCCGCCGCACTTTTCGGACATGGTGGTGGAAGAATACCGCGACAAGCTACTCACTTCACCGATATGTAGATGGATCGATCGCACCGGCAATTCTGGTCAGAGCAAAAGGAGCTTGCGCGTCCCGCCTACGCCGCGGCTTCTACGCGACACGGTAGCTGCAACAATGCCTCTTTGCTTGTTTTCATCGACAAGTTAACACTAGTGGTTTAATGTTGAGCCCATTATTGGATATCCACAAGTAGTCGGGGTTTCGACCAATGGAAACATCCTCGTAAAGATCGTTGCGAGTTGGATGCGGGATGTTCTGAAGGTTAATTTGGTTGTTGAAAGATGCTGATGGCGTAGTTAACTTCTTTTTTTTTTTTCGGTAAAGTCCATTGTAGGCTTGAACTTGACCAGACGTAGGGAACCTTATGCCGGCGATAAACAACAATGTGACCGTTTAACAGTCTTTTGATGAGCCAACGATTCACTTGTCCGGGACAAAAGTTTGAGGGCTGGGCAAAGATCGATCCGAGCGTTTCCATTCCAGAATAGCAATGTTTTTATCTGCTCAAGTGGAAACCAATCCTCTCAGATCTGAAAACCATCACAGAAGAATTTAGTAAAAAGCTCGGCAAAGGTGGTTTAGAAAGGTACTTTAAGTGACGGCACAAAAGTTGCGGTTAAAAAAGCCTTAATGGTTTTGGGCAGATTAAGAAATGCTTTCCATCCTAAGTTGAGACTACGATAGCATCCATCATGTGGTGTGAACTTGGTAAGACTAATGGGATTTCGGGCTGAAAAAATCACATAGGCTCCTTATCTATGAGTACATGTTGAACAGGTCTCTAGATAGATGAATCTTTCACAAATACGATGAATGTATTCTCAACTGGCAACAAAGGAAGAAGATCAAACCCTTGATATAAGAAAATGGCTGAGTTATCTCATGAAGACTATGGACAGAAGATAGTTCACTTAGACATAAACTTCAAAATATCCTTTTAGATGGGAATTTCACCGCTAAGGTTGCTGATTTTGGATTATCCAAGTTGATAGACATGGACCAAAGTCAAGTCGTCACAACCATGACAGGAGCTCTTGCTATCTAGCCCCCGAGTGGTCGAGTGCAGTAATCACTGAAAAGGTCGACATGCGTAGCTTCAGCGTGGCTTCCTCATTTGAGGTTTATAGGTTATTTTTAGTGCGTTCTGCGATGAATACATGGTTACAACCGATAAAGATGATGGGAGAAATTCATCATAGGTAGGTTTCGATTTTTCCTAGCGACTCCTAATATATCCTAGGTAATAATCTGACTTCTGGCTCCTGAAACGGTCCGTTGTGGGCGTTCCGGGGCATATATTTGCTAAACTAAAAAAAAAAAAAAAAAAAAAAAGAGATGTTGGGCATTCGAGATTCAAGTTTGTGGGCTTTTCCACGTCTCTAATCAACAATGACCCAAGCGTGCTGATCCATCGCATTTAATCGGGGATAATCTTGTTCGGGTCTTTTTTGGGTCATGGACGTGGCTCCGAAACGTTCAAAGCGATCTGACGTGGCTCCCCGCCATGCCGTGGCGCCTCTTGATTGGAGCTGATCATGGCAGGTCAACTAACCGAGCCCACGTGGAGCTCATCCATAGGCCCCAGCTACGTGTAACTCTCGCGAAGCAAAGTCTCCCCTCCTCTTCCCCGGCACAACTCACTGGCGACGGAACTATTTCTTCTTTCCTCTTCGTCTTTGTCTTCTTCTTCCAATTCCTCTGCTTTGCCCTTCGCCTTCTCCGAATCGGAGCCGCCGTAGTAAGTTATCGCACAACGCGTAGAGAAACGATAACCTCGCGATGAATCTGTCAATCTTCTCCTCGGCCATAGAAGGCGTCGCGTGGAGAGGATGGCTTTACACGGTGTTCATCCTGCACTTCGTGTTCGCTTGCCAGTTTCTCCTCCTTCAGCCTCTCGTCTCGCCTTGGGTACGCCATTCTCGCTTAGATCTGCGAACTCGTTGCCGAATGGAGATTTTGAGAGGTTGTAGCGTGCTCTAATGTTTGCGTCGCGAGTCACCAATGAAATGTCTGTGCTCTAATTGTTTGCGTCCCGGTGTGGGGACCGTGGAGTTTCATCTGATTCTAGTTCATTGTCCTGTGGGTGGTGCATTGTTGGACTTTCCGTGGGTCGAGATTGTAAGATTGTAGGTCAGTTCGGGGCGGTTGATGTGTGTTCGTGACGAGGTTAAGAGGGTTTCGAGCAATGAAGTACTTTCGAAGCTGCTCATGCTCTTAATTACCAATAGTTGCCGCATTAGTTTCTTTGCGGATGTTGTGGATAGCAAATGGGCATTAGTCTAAGAAACCTGCCTGTTAGCTTAAGAATGCTACCATTTTTTGGTTGCTTAGTCTGGAATATCTTGTCTGTAGATGGGGTGTTATGTCCAAGCAGAAAACTGGTTTAGTGGGGAAAGTAATTCCGGCACTTTAGCGGATCTATAATGTAAAGCTTCGCGACTGTAGGTTTTTGTTAGTCTGGAATATCTCGTTGATGTTTATGGTATGATTTAGATTATATTTCGGCAATTAATTGTTGGCTCATATGTATCTTTGGATTTTTTTTGGGTACTGGGATGTGCAGATGGAAAAGTTGATGCTGCTGAGTTACTTGATAGGGCATCGCAAAGTATCAAGGTGAAGCGTTATAATGAGGCACTTGATGATCTCAATGCTGCGATAGAGGCAGATCCAAAACTTTCTGAAGCTTATCTTCATCGCGCCTCCACTCTCCGGCAACTATGCAGGTTCTCTTCTTATTTTGTCTTTCTTCCTCCATATTTTGGTTTCAAAATAGAGCTCTCTGTCCTACTTTGAGCTCATGGCATGGAATGCTTCTTTTACTGTTGTCATGATGCCTTTTTTGGCATATGAAGTCACATATTCATGTGATATATGTCGAAAATTCGAGTTATATAGACATTCAAGCATAGTTGAACATATCTGACGAAAAAAATCGGATTCTGGTTATAGTTCCTATTGTTGAAATATTCCACCATAAGACATCCCTCATAATCCTATTTGTTGCCTTCAAATGGACAAATTGAAACTATAACTGATCAACTCTACTTTGGCTCTGCTTGATACAACTTAATTAAGAATTCTAAAGCAGAATTTTTAAGTAGTGAAGAATATAATTGCTGAAATATTTGTACAGGACATTATTGTCAAGTAGGTGTTGATATGGAATTGTGCTTTACTAAAATAAGCATTGAAACGGAGGTATTATTTATCTGTGGTCATTGCCTCCGTCATCACTACCTCTCCACAATTATGATCACTATTTTCACCTTCACTGCCATCTCATACAAGACACACTACAGTTATCATAATAAATATCTCGACTGCCAGTCCCGAGCAATTGCCATTGTCACCTCTTTGCTGTCAATGCCATCCTGCCATCGCAGTACCTCCACCTTTACCACCACATGCACCACTACAGTCGCCACTATCATTCACCCATCACCTCAACCACTGTTGCTTCCGACCATTACCTAGCACTGCCATCCCCACTATCGTCAGTCCACCATTCCGCCGTCACAAAATCCACTCAACTATTTGTGGTCCCTTTTCTACTATCATTGACATGATCAATCAAAACATTCTGTATGTACCCGTTGACTTAAGTGATCAAGTGATATTTGACTTAAATTAATCCACTGAGTTCCATGAGGCACTAAATGACTAAAAATTTTCAGCTCTAATGAAGTTATTGAACACATCCTTGGAATTGTTGACAATATGACCAGAGTGCCTAGTCTGTACCCTGAGACAACATGGTTTACTTAGAATAAGTTCAGAATTCAATGTTTGGTTAGATGATTTTCAATTTTGTGAATAGTGATCACTTTATTCTTCTTATGTTTCTCTAAGGATGTCGAATCTCACAGGATAGGATTTTGTGGAATTAGAGAAATGCATTATCAGTTAAAGATACAGAAGAATATGAATTGCTAGTGAAACTACTTCTGGTAAATGATTATGGGAACTAATCATATTCAGTGACATGGAACTTGATGCTGCTGTTGGATAGTTTTATGACCTTCCCTCTGATTCAAAATATAAATTGAGACAGCTGTTATGGAAATAGGAGGAAGTTTATACGTTCACTTGTGTCTTTATCAGATGAAGAGGAACTGCACCCTCCTCCTATTCCTGATTGGAGTACTAATTATGATTCAGGCGATTTTTGGCTGATGTAGATACCAGGATTCAGAATCAAGCTACAGAAAGTTTTTGGAGTTAAAACCTGGAAATAAAGCTGCAGAAAAGGAACTCTCTCAACTGCTTCAGGCACGGAGTGCTCTTGAATCAGCAATTTCTCTCCTTGATTCAGGAGATTATACTAAAGCTTTGGAATATGTTGATAAGATTGTACTCGTCTTTTCTCCAGCCTGCTCAACGGTAGGATCATGATATATACTTTTTTTTTCTAAAGATTCACAGACTATGACAGTATGAGATTGCCTTCTGATCTGGCTGACTTTTGGTCACTGTATGCAAGTCCTTTTTAGTCATTGATTATTCCATAAAATAATGTATCCTCTATTCTATTTTCAGGCCAAACTTTTGAAAGTGAAGTTGTTGTTGGCAACTAAAGACTATTCCAGTGCCATCGCTGAGTCTGGATATATTCTCAAGGAAGATGAGAACAATTTAGAGGCGTTATTGCTTCGTGGCCGTGCCTACTATTATTTGGCAGATCACGACGTGGCTATGAGGTAGAGTTATCTATACAGTGTATCGAGTTTAAGGATCTGTAGTCATTTAGCATTGACTTATGTTCTTTTTCAGGCATTATCAGAAAGGTCTCCGCCTAGACCCTGAGCATGCTGATTTGAAGAAAGCATATTTTGGGTTGAAAAATTTGCTCAAGAAGACTAAGAGTGTGAGTTTATTGAACTTGCTACCATTTAGTTATGTAGGGTCTGTCAGATGTATTTTTTTGGGGTTGTCACTGGATGTGCTTACTTCAGTTAAACCTTTTAGATTTCATCAAGATGATCTGTTCTTTTATTTACTGAACTCTCATTTGTTTTATTCAGGCAGAAGATAATCTGAACAAGGGTAAATTGCGACTTGCGGTAGAGGATTATAAGGGAGCTATTTCTTTGGACCCCGATCATCACGCTCACAATGTACACCTTCATCTTGGTTTGTGTAATGTATTGGTGAAACTTGGTCGGGGAAAGGAAGCTTTGACTAGTTGCACTGAAGCCCTTAACATTGATGGAGATCTTACTGAAGCTTTAGTCCAGGTATGCTGTTATTTTCACTTATGTCATCCTGAAACTGTGATGACCTCTATATATACCTTTGGTAGCTCCTCATTCTTTCAGACTGAGAGATATTTCCCTGATTAGTATCTATAATGCATACTTATGAGTGTTTATTATGTTTCTAGAGAGGCGAGGCAAAACTTCTAACTGAAGACTGGGAAGGTGCTGTGGATGATTTAAAATCGGCAGCTCAAAAGTCACCTCAGGTTAGTTGTGCCATCTCTGTTGTTGATTGAAGGTTTCTGAATCTGATAGACTGCGGAAAAGAAATATTTTATCCTGTCTGTGGAAAAAAGTAGTGAACAAACAAAAAATAGAGGTCAATTTTTTGATAAAATAGAACTTCTTCTAATGAACTTAGAAAAAAATTGTGGATTATATTAAATAAGCCCAGTACTGCAAATACCAGAAGCTTTTATGTCTTCTGCCAAAGAAAAATATGCAAACAAGCTTTAAGGTTACAGTTGTGTTCTTCAGAAGATATGGCCAGAGAATATAAGCTACCATATTGTCTGCACATGCATTTTTTGGCCTCTTTTCCGGAGCCTCATAACTTTGGGCTCTTGTTATCTTCATGTGCATAATGAAGCATGTTCTGGAGTTCTGGGTGTGAAAATTTTGAATCAATGAACTTTGTGCTCATTGAACCTTGTGGGGAAAAAGCACCCTTTCTTTGTTGATAATGTGTAAGGAGATTGGATCTTTTCGTCCCTAAATGTAATACAATCCCGGCTGCCGGTTAAAATCAGCTGAGCAGAGATTAAAAATGGAACTCTTCTGTTGAGTAGCAATCATAATGCAGCAGTGACCTTTTCTTCAAGTGATTGCTTTTGTCTTTTGTTAACTCGAGACCGATTGAATGCATCTCTGATGACCAATCAGATTCATCTCCCTTGATGAAAGGTGATAATGTTGGAATTAGTCTAGAACTAACTTTTGTTTGCAGTCATTTTATTGTGTACCAAGAGCTTGACTGATAAAGCCACAATCATGAACATGTGCCTTGCTGTGAAAGAACTCTAATTGCTGAAAATGCAGGATATGGCTATTCGTGAAGCACTTATGAAAGCTGAGAAAGCATTGAAGATGAGCAAACGGAAGGACTGGTACAAGATTTTAGGAGTTTCAAAGACTGCATCAATTGCTGATATCAAGCGTGCCTATAAGAAGCTGGCTTTGCAGTGGCATCCTGACAAGAACGTGGAAAATAGAGAAGAGGCAGAGAACAAGTTCCGAGAAATCGCTGCTGCATATGAGGTTTGAATCATCATATCAAGCACTACTTTTAAGTTAGTGGTTTGCAGGTCTTCAGCTCAAAGATGGTTCCCAAATGGTATTAGGATATAGAGGTTGACTGAGTTATTGCCATTCACAGGTGCTCAGTGATGAAGAAAAGCGTACAAGATACGACAGAGGTGAAGACATTGACGAAATGGGCATGGGAGGCGGCGGTGGCGGTTTCAACCCGTTTGGCGGCGGGGGACAGCAATTCACTTTCACCTTCGAAGGTGGTTTTCCGGTGGCTTTGGTGGGTACCAAGGAGGAGGCTTTCCTGGCGGGTATGAGTTCCATTTTTGATTCAGCTGAACTGCGGGGATCTCAACACGGGAGGTAGACAAATTGAATGCATTTCGGGGAGCCTAAACACCAGCTGACTAATTTCTGGTAGGTGCTCGTTATATAGTTTAGGTCATTCAGGAAGATTTGTGACAATCGAAAATGTAGTCATTGAGAGAGTGTTGCTCCGTGGGCCATTGTAGATGGAAATTGTACGAGTTCCTTAGCGAAATTAAAATTCGACCGCTACAGAGAAGCAAGTCATAGCTCCCGTGTCATGCCCTCGTGTCCACCACTGTCTTAAAATGCAATTATATTGTCCGGTTTGCCGTAAGCGCGAACAAGAATAGTGACATGATTTTGTCTGGAAGCATAAATGCACGTCTGACTCGGTTGACGATGAACTTGAAATGACTCTGTCGCATAATTTGAAATCGGACCAGATTTGGATACCAACTTGGGATAAGTTTTTGGGTCACAGGAAATAACCTAAGTTGGAAAAGTATGAAAGTCTTGCTCCGCCATGGTAGACAGAAATGTGAACGTCATCGATGTTGTCTATGAAAGTCTCGCCCTGGTTGCGCAAGTGGCATCAGACGTGGACGGTGGCCGCCCCTCAAAAAAGTTTCGCTAAAATAATATATAACATGACTACTGATAAATATAGTAGCAATGCTGACGAAAGAACGCAATGTCGGAGTCAGGCCACAATGCTGATAACGTAGGCCAGTCTTTGTGTGCCGCACCAACTTCTTCCCGTGGACAGCGTCATTTGAGTTGTCGGACCCTCGCTGGCCGCAGGCGAGGGCTGGGACGCCCCCTCGCCCTGCCTCACCTAGCAGAATTTTCCCTAACCAACCCAAATCAAACCAAAATCTCATTTGTTTCCCGAAAAATGAACCAACCAGAAAATATACTTCACATTTTTAAAGCTGAATCACATGTGAAAAATAGTGATAGATTGAACTAATTCATACAATTGATAGCTTCAAGCTTTACAAAATCATACATGTTCAGATCTATTAAAAGGATCTCGCAGAAAAAACACATGCATATACGTGTCAATCTAAGTTGTTGCACGCGCACAGAAAGAGAAAATTTTGAAAATGCAAATTAATTCATCAAAGTTATTTAAATAGTTGTTAGACGAGGGAAATTGAAATTCAATTTCCCAAAATAAATATTTATGAGACAATTTGCTAATTACTTGTATATTTTACGATGTATCAATTCTGCTATATCATGTTGTTATCAAACACATGATAAATTAGAATGGCTTTCCATGGCATTATTATTTTTTCATGAAAGTCTGGGGTTGAACTAAGTCATGCCATCAGGATGTACAAGATATATCCTAAAACTTGTCACGGAAATGCAATTGAATTCTAAAACTTGCAAAAAGTGTAATCGAGTCCTTCCCTTAACTCTGTCTAACTTGGATAACAGAAAATACTGAAGTGATTTTTTTAAATATCTTATCACTCCTACATAGTGATAACGTGATTAAAATGACGTCATTTTGATCATAATATCATCTTTAATATAATTTTTATTTAGATTAATTTAAAAAATGAGGTAAATTTTAATTTTTTTAAAAAGGAAAAACCAAAGCATGCATAGATTGGGCCGAGGGCCGCATTTGGCTAGGGTGGGGCTGGCCAAGGGCGGCGGCGGCGGCGAGGGCCCTGCAGGCCTCGTTGGTTCTGCTTTTTTGTTTTGCTTTGTAATTTATTTGTTGTAATTTAATTAAATTAATATTTATATTAAAAATCAAATTTTGACCAAAACGACGTCGTTTTGAAATTGTCTTTCTTGTTTTAGCCACATAGGATATAGAAAGTGGTAAAAAAAAAATTAAAAACAACATTTTTCATTTGCCAAATTAGGCAACATTAACAGAAAGATTTGATTACGCCAATTTTATAAGTTTTAAGACTCAATTGTATTTTTTTTTAAAGTTTTAGAACTTATCATGATAAGTTTTAGGACTTCTAATAAACATATTTATAATTTTTTAACCTATTTATAATTTATTAAAGTGTTTGTACATGACCGATTAATCATTTCGTGTTCTGTGGAAGTACTGTATTCGATGTCTAGATACGTGACGAGTGAAATATTTCGTTTTTTTGACCAAAAAAAAAATACTTCGTCAGCTTTTCATCTCAACTTTTCGGAGACTTGGGCGACCGCAAGAGGACAAATAAAAATAGATCTTCAGCAGACCTCCTTCCCCCTCAGTGTAAAAGATGTATTTTTCAAACTTGGATTTTTTTTATGAAAAAAAAACTTGGATTTTTATCCCCCACAAAAAAAAAATACGGTTTTTCTCGGAATGCTTTCCAAAAAAAATAAAATCTTCCTCGTTAAGTTAATAAGTGCCTCGAGATTGAGGCCGATGGTCCGATCTGAATGTTTAGATGGTTGTGATCTTACGTCTCAAGAAACTTGATGCCTCGAATTTTCGATTCATACTCAAAACAAACACTCGCACCTCAATTGGTAGTCTTGTTAAGTTACTATATCGTGCTCGGTACCGAGCTCTTAACGGGATAAAACCACATATGGTCGGTAAAAATTCTCAAAAAGCCCACCCGGACAATTTTTTTTTGCACACAATTGATGTATGCTCTATTTTTTACATATCAATTTACTTAACGTAATTCCTTTGTTGTCTAAACCTGAGTTAATTGGACAATTATTAACATCTATACCGATATCATCATTGTATTTGATATTATCCACATTTATCAAATCTTATGCCGCTCCATCCGATTCTAATCACGACGAACGAACGCAGCGTCGGTAATTCCTTGCAAATCTCCTAGTGTCGACATGGATGGCACGCCTTTTGTCCCCGTTGAGAAGAGGAGTTTAGAGCGACGCACAATTACCGCCCTGCCGCCACACCAAAAATGAATGTGGCTTTAGAACACATGTCGACTGCCGGCTTGGATGCGCTCGGGCCGGGTAAAGTCTAGCTAATAGGATCGCGCTGCTCGACGGCGGCCATTCGTCGATGCTGATCGCTCGGGCCGTCATTGCCGATCACGCCGTTCCTTTTTTTTTTTTTCCCGTTTTGGGCTATAGAAGCACGTTTTATCCTAAGGGAAATTCATCTTCGTAAGAAAAAACTTCCGGAGGGTCCCGACCCATGGCACTTACTGTAATTCCTAGAAGAGCATCTCGGCCGGCCTAACGTGGAGGTGAAGAGATCCGCATCAGAAACGTCCATTTCGTTGACCGGGGCAACGTTACCGTGGGTCGCGATCCACGCGATCCGTGCCGCTCCCACCCTTGTTTGATCTCGGAGCCATTGAAATTGGTTAGAGGAGAGCACCAGCGAAGAAAACCAAAACCAGACGTCACAACTCTCTTTTCGCAAAACTTGAGAAGTTTGGGGAAAGGAAGACGAAGAGCAAAGTGAACTCAACACTTACAACAAGAGAGAGAGAGAGAGGGAGGGAGGGAAGGAGAGGAAAAGCCCTAGTGCGTGTGTCCATGATCACGTGCTCTTCGACCTGTTGCGGCGAGCGAGGACACCATGATCAACTCAGCGAACGGGATGGCGTCGGCGCAGGCATCGTCTTCGTCGGCGGCGAACGCGCCGTCTCCGGGCCTCAAGACCTATTTCAAGACGCCGGAGGGGCGGTACAAGCTCCACTATGAGAAAGGCCACCCCTCCGGCCTGATGCACTACGTCCAGGGCAAGACCGTCACTCAGGTGACGATTCTAGATTTTTGAGCCCTTTTCTTCATTTGTTTTGGTGCAATGCTTCTCGGCGAAGTCAACCCCTTTTTGGGCGGTCGGTCGGTCAATCCCGATCGAGCCAAGTGGTGTCGCGGTAGCTATTGCGCTTCGTGTTAGATTCGATGTTAGGGCTGGTGGTTTCTGAATGATCGTTTGCGGGTGATTTTTGTGAAATTAATTTTCGAGGATTCGTCTGATTGTGCTGTTTCTGATGCGATTTCTTGACTCCAATTATTGCTTAGTCTTGATGGAGGTCAAAGAGATACTGGCAAGGCTTTCTTTGGGCATTTTGGTTCTCGTTTATCAATCTTATCTAGCCAATTCATGAGCTGCTTCCTGTTGGTTTCATAACTAGAGTTTCCACACGATAATCCTATCGTAGGGCCATTTGTTTGGGTGGACTTCGACTTGTACTTTTTCCAATTCTTCCTGTCCGTGAAAACTTTGGTCAATCGTGGATGCTTAATGGTACGGTATGATTTGATCTTGATTGTCAGGCAACTCTAGCTCATTTGAAGGACAGGCCGTCCCCACCAACTCCACCAGCTCAATCGTCGTCTGGCTTAGTGCCAGCAGTGGTGTAAGATCAGCTGCTGCGAGGCTGTGGGTGGCGGCAATGGGAGCCGTGCTCTAAGCTTTGTAGGAGGAAATGGTGGGAGTAAGAGTGTCAGTGCAAGTAGTAGACTTGGTTCATTGGGCATTTCAAGTTCGAGCAATTCAACTTCAACCTCAAATTTTGACGGTAGAGGGACTTACTTGATCTTCAATATGGGTGACGGAATTTTTATAAGTGATTTGAATTCTCAAGACAAGGTAAGTTTTACTAAGTGGGTTCAATAAGTTAACGAGAAGCTTCAGTCGGTAATCAAGAGGTTAATTTACATCATAGGAACCTATGAAGGCCATCTACTTTAACAATGTCTACCCAGTTTGCCATGCGTTTGACCAGGATGCTAAGGAAGGGCATGATTTGGTTATTGGTTTGAGTACTGGTGATGGTATATTTCTGCATCTAGAGCTCACTTTCACGATGTTCTGAAACTTTTAATAGAAAAATTCAGTGTGCTTTTCTCTTTTTATTCTAGTATATTCCGTGTCACTCAGACAACAATTACAAGACAGTGGGAAAGAAGCTTATCGGGGCTCAGCATTATAACAAAGATGGTTCAGTTAATAGCAGGTACTGCAAATTTTAATTTCCATAGAAGATAATGCAAGTTTTGCATTTATTCTAGATATTCCTTTTCTGTATTTAATGATCAGTCTACCACTTCCTGCACCTTTGCTCGATTAAAACTGGTCAAGATATAAATGTAACTTCATTTTTAGGATATATAAAAGTTAGTAGGAATGCATACGCATGGACATATAAATCTAGAAGCCTTTCCTTGTATGAGATTTTACAGTTTGAAGAGGTCTTTAATGTTGTAAAGTTGGTTTGGAGAGGACTCGTCCATATTTTGTTTACATCTCTAGTTATAGGATCTTCTTTGGATGGAAATGAAAACATTCCATAAGCTCCTACCTTTACATAGTTCAATAAGTTAAAGCAATTTGTGCTTAAGGTAGACTTTAACTAATTGAATATGATAATTGTCAGAGTAAAAGTTTTAAAAGAAAGTTGGGGTGAGCTTTTTTCACCCTCGTGCAAGAAAGTGGAGCAGGCACTCCTGTGGTATGCAGTGACTGATTCCAAATCTGTTAACACTGCATGGCTTCAGGGCTTTCCTGGCTTAACCCTTTGCCTCTTATAGATGACAGTATAGATGGTGATATAACCGACCTTAAGAGTGCATGATATTCTATCAAGTGAATCGTCCTGCATGAATATTCTTAATGCCTGCTATCTTTTGTAGTTGAAGCAAATTTAAATCATTGTTTCATGTGCATGCATTAAAAAGCTGAGAGTGTATCTAGCTATGGAAAAGCTTTCTGGTTCTCTCAGATTTGATTAAAACTGGTTTTGGTCTTCACCTTTTCACTTTTCTAGAATTTTGTTTGGCACATTGTTTTAATTTCATTGCGTCAATTTTCTTAGGAAGATTTTCTTTCTCATGTTAGTTGGGATTATTTGAACCCTGAAACTTCTTTATTAACTCATCAATAGATATTTCCAAAAACAGCTTTATATTTATTTAATGAGAACCGGAAATGAAATAAATTGTCTAGACAGCTAGTTTTCATATCTTTAGAAAGCCAAAAACCACAATGATGACCAAAGTCATTTTCCACATGGTATTATGTGTTTTCTAAGGATGAATTGACATGGAAAAGTGCTCAGACCAAATGGGCCCTTAGAGTGTTCTTCGCATGCTTGCGAAGGCCTTGTTATAAGTTTTCAGTCTCAAAAGTCTAATTGTTCTGGTTTACTGCCTGGTACTTTGGGGAATTCTGGTACTAGTAACATCATAGGGTAGTCATCACCGGCCCCTAAACTCTCTTGCTGATGAGAAGCCAATTATGGTGACTTGGCAGGAGATACATTTTATGCCTACAGCTTATATTTTGCTCAGTCCCTTCCCCTTTCAGCATGGGCTTGGGTATGATCCATTGCCTAGTGCCTAGCTATCAACCAGTATTACCAAGATATGTGTGTCTAAGCATGTAAAGGTTCCTAGTGAATTGCTAAAGCTTCATCTAATATAAAGGTAGAAAATGTAATTAGTTGCTGCATGGTTTCTGCATATCTCAATTAGGGGAGAATTATTTGGTTTGTGGTCCACCTATCCAAGATTGTATTGCCTGATCATCTGCTTTTTCTTCGAACAGTCGCTGTACTTGCATCGCATGGGTGCCTGGAGGTGATGGGGCTTTTGTTGTTGCACATACTGATGGAAATTTATATGTTTATGAGAAGGTAAGCCTTGATCATGACGTATTCTGTATATCCAAAAATCTGTTGGTTTCCTTAATATCATCACATTCAGTGTTTTGATTGGTACTCTGTACATTGTATTAGAGCAAAGATGGTGCAGGTGATTCTTCATTCCCTGCCATTAAGGATCAAACTCAGTTTTCAGTGGCACATGCACGCTACAGCAAGGTAAAAGTCATTTATGTTGGTTAACTTTGTCGCTCACTTTCACAAGTGCTTTTAAGTGATACCATAGCATCATTAATTTCCTCAAATAACCACTGGATGCATGTTCTAAGGTCTAATGCTGTGGGGCATGTTAGTCCTAATGATGTTTTTCTCTTTTGCAGATGTTTAACTCTGCTTGTATATGTTTCAATTTTTTAAGACATCTTTTTGATGAGGCTTGTTAGAATACTTTCTGCTGTGACCAATCTTGGCATGGAGATGCTTTAAATAATTCTGACAACATTATGAAGTAATGATATAAGATGCATTTCGTTACTTGGTTAGCCTAATCTCTCTCTCTCTCTCTCTCTCTCTCTCTCTCTCTAACTAACGGTATAATGCATAGTGGCATGTCTTGTTTGGCAGCTATGGTGTCAACCTTGCCTATGAACTGGTTTATGGAGTCTTCTTCTTGTCTTTTTCTGTTCTCCGTTGACTTATATTTATATTAGGTGTCGTCAAAATTTTAAGAGCTTCTTATCTATATGCCTATTGAAATAAGGTTGTAATTGGCATGCCAGACTTGGACCTACTTGTCTGTTTGTGTGGATGGTCAATCAGCATACTTTGTGCTTCATGTCTGAGCAATTTAGTGTGGTACTGTATTCTGATGCAAGTTCTAGCAACCATTGCCTCAAACAGAGTGGGTGATAGGTGGTTTGTCCATTTTTGCTATGCATGGTGTGCCTTCTATTTTGTGTACAACTAAATTTGGTTATATGCATTTGATGAGATTGGGCCAGAGCACATGAGGGATGTTGCAGTGATAGTTGTCTTATTTTTCCTCAATTTACTTACCAACCGATATACAGAGAGTAGGCAGAAAACATATTTGCCAAAAGCCACTGATAAGTTAACTCTACACCAGAATTGAATGAGTCCTTGTCCAATGTTTTTGCATGTTTTGTTCTACATGAAAATATGCTCTCATTAATAAGAATTAAGCCGAAGACTCTGGAAGATTCTTTTGAGCTTGTATTTCTTCTTTTGAGTCTCTGTAGAGTCTGTGCATAAACATCTTGTGGTAGCTGCATAGAGCTTCATTGTTTGTGTTCAGCTGTTTTCCCAGATAGGTGCATAGTTTCATAACAGCTTAAACAAAAGAGTCCACATCTGGAAGAGCAGTTGTTTGGTGCGATAATTTTACTTGTCATTTGCTTTTGTTATTTCCTTTGTGCAGAGTAATCCCATAGCCCGGTGGCATATTTGCCAAGGTTCAATTAATAGCCTAGCATTCTCGACAGATGGAGCCTATTTAGCAGCTGTTGGAAGAGATGGTAAATCATCTGAATCCTTTGCATGTAAATTTATTATAATTATTGTTATTTTGATTCTTTTCTATGTGCTAAAAGCCTATCTGAGTTTAAAGCAATTTGTTGATCCAGGATATTTAAGAGTCTTTGACTATTCAAAGGAACAGCTGATATGCGGTGGCAAAAGTTATTATGGTGCTTTGTTATGTTGTGCTGGAGGTTAGCTAATTCACTTCCTTGGGATTGACGATACAACATTTGATTGGGCTTGGCCATAGATCGTAACTACTTTTGGTACTTTAATTAATAGAGAATAAATAAGATCTTGCACTATATAATGCATCTAAAACATTATTCCTTTGACTATTCCATAATGTGAGAGGATTATGTGCCTTGACAGCATGGACGGAAATACATTCTTGCTGGAGGTGAAGATGACTTGGTGCAAGTCTGGGGTATGGAAGAAAGGAAGGTTGTTGCCTGGGGCGAGGGGCACAATTCATGGGTGGGATTTAGCTTTGTGATTATGAGCTTTATTCTGTGTGTTAAAGTTGCAAGGTTTCATATACATTATGAGACTTGATGGTGCTGCAGGTCAGTGGAGTGGCTTTTGATTCATACTGGTCACCACCCAATGCTGATGACACAGGGGAGTCTGTGATTTACCGGTTCGGTTCAGTGGGTCAGGTATTAAAAAATGGTTGTGGTCTTGTCTTTCTGTTGTTTACCTGATGATAGATTTGAATATGCTTGTCTGATCCTACTCTTTCGTCAATTTTAGAAAATCCTTAAGCTTGATTGAGCCAATTGTGTCTTTGTAATTTTAACCCTCATAAGAAACAGACTGTTCAAACCAGTACGAGTTGAAGGTGGGCCTCTTGGTTCATTCAAATGATTCCTTTTCACTGAAGTCGAAATGCAGCACCACTCTTTTACTTTCAACATTGTAAAGGATGTTGATATTGATAGTTACCATAAAAAGCAGTGGCTGCTAGGGTATTGCTTGACTTGTTTCATGTGGCTCAGGGTCGACCTCTTGGTTCATGAAACCTTATTTTATGGTAATTGCCAACCCAATAGGGGAAGAGAATATCAAAACTATGGAGGTGACGAATATGATATTGGTTGGCCAAACAAAGTCTTCAATGGAATGAAGGACTCTTAATTTTGGATAAAAAATATCTGTCTCTACATTGCAGCTTCAATTCTAGTGTGATTCATCTATTTCCCAGAATAACCGTGAGAGTTTTGATGCAACTTTTTGCCCCAGGTTTTACTTTATGTGATGCAGGCAAAAAATGTAGTTCCAGGATCAGTTCTCTCTAGAAATGCTCTACTGAGTGTTATCAGGTGGAAAATTGTGTTTCAGTTAATGTTCATATTTGCAAATTTCTGAGTCACTTATTATTTATTTATGTGTGTGCTTTGTCTAAACTAATGGTCCATAGGGAAAACGTATCTAGGAGGGAGTTCTTGCTAGAAACAAGATATTAGAGAACTCCCACCTTTCACCTAGTACAAACCGCGGGGTGCACCATCACTCCAATCAATACAGTTCAGTTTGGTCGGTCACTTATCGTTTGGGAATGAGGAACATAGAGCATTTGGACAATTCGTTTTGTATATGAATAATGGAAATCTGGTCTGTTATGTAGTACCCATGAAGCAATATGAGTGATGCAGCATAGCGTAGTGACTAAACTCTGACAAGACCACTTGCCTGAGGTTGGGAGTCTGAGTTTCAAAAGAAGAGAATCTGAAGGACTGCTGGAGACTGTTATGCAGATGAAATTTTCTCTGTGTTTCTATTTGCAATGTCGTCAATAGACTGTACTGGTTTGGATGACGTATGTGACTAATTGTGGATTAAGATTACTCTCTTCTCGAAAGCAATGTGCGACGTGGAAGATGAGTTAATTTTGAGAATGCGCACGACGATCTTTTTTTATTTTTTTATTTGGTGGTCAGAACAAGACACCCTTCTCAAAGCCCCACATTTGTTATGTGAAAGCCAGAACACATTTGAGTGCCTGAAAGATGTCCAAGCAATGGCTAGAGATAAATCAACATTCACATGTTTATTGAATTTTATTTCTTTTACTTTTTCTTGGAAGGTGTAGTAACTTGACCTTTAAGCCACTCAGGAAAGTGCAAATTTGTTATCCAGAAACTGGATATGCAACCAAACCATTTGGAGATACTTCAGTAAGGTTTTGGTTTTATTTTGTTTGGGGAATTCTCTTAGCCTATTGACAGCTAAAATGTTGCATGCTGAAAAAGATGTTAATTGGTATACTGCATTGTCTCGGTTTATTTTATGTTTCTTCCTGTCGTGAGAGTCCTCTGCTGCTGGGTTTATCGCGATGGCTTACCATTGTTCTGATGTGCCTGTCTGAGCAGGATACGCAGTTGCTTCTGTGGGACTTAGAGTTGGACGAAATTGTGGTCCCGCTGAGGCGCCCTCTGGGTGGCTCGCCCACTTTCAGTACTGGAAGCCAGTCTGCACATTGGGACAGCACTCCTCCAGTGGGTATCCTCCAACCGGCTCCTAGCATGCTAGATGTCCCAAAATTATCTCCCCTGGTCGCTCATAGAGTGCACACCGAACCTCTCTCTGGCTTGATATTTACCCAAGAGTCAGTTTTGACGGTATGCCGGGAGGGTCACACAAAAGTTTGGATGAGACCTGGGGTCGCTGAAAGTCAAGCAAGCAACATGGAGACGGTTTTGAGTACAAGTTTGAAGGATAAGCCTCCGTCAACGAAGGTTAGTTATTCCGGCTACAAGCAATGATCAGTAAAATTTTTTCCCGGGATACAAGTTTGAAGGATAATACTTTCTTGTCAACCTAAGGTTAATTACTCCGGACAAGCAATGACCGGTACCAACGGTGGTTTTTTCCATGGAGGGAGAATATTTGGTCACTGACGTGGCCTTGTCATGTTGTTCATTCAGTTGGTTTGTGTAAATGTAATCTAATTTTTTGTTGGATTGGCCAACTGGTTCCTTTGTATATTCGGGATAAAGGTGCAATTAATGGCGCCGATGAGTATGGGAAGGAGATGTAGGTAGTATAAGGATTGAAGCATGAAAGTGACGTCGACGAAATTGATTCTGCCCAAATGAGCTTTATAGAACGGCCCTTCTGAGTATGACGCTTCCAGTAAACTTCATTTGTGCGCCGCGCCCTTTTTTCCGTTTCTTTTCTTTCCTGAGAATGATGCTTCCAGTAAACGAAAACGACTTTGCATTTTGCATGATCCTCTCTCTCTATATATATATATATATCAGGAGATTGTGTTTAACTTAGGGCATCTGTAAGAGCGCATGACAGTAGTATATGGCAAAAGCAAGCCAAATTGAAAAATGAACACCTTTTCGTGCAAAAATTTAGACAAGGAACTGATTAGAGCTCGTGTCGAGCGCGCACTTTAGGGCATCTTCAGATTAAATCATCCCTTGTGATGCTCAATTTGATCGAGGAGCCTAGGTTCATCAGCACAAAGAATTGTTACTAAGATTGGTAATCATCGTAAGGTTTACATATTGGGAATATTAATTGGTGTCAGAACTCCTGTTGTCGACGATCATGATTGATTCGGTACTCTAGACAAATTAATTTAACGGCAGGTTGAAAGTGGCCCTTGCACAAGTGGGAAGACATCTTCTCGAGTCTCTATCCGTTGTCAAAGTCGTCGTATTATACTCGAAGCCCGTCAACGTCTCTCAAATGTTGTACGTGCTCTGCACGGGTAGCATGCATTCACATTCATTCGACAGAACAAAAGATGAGGAACGCCCAAAAAACATATGATAAACATTCAAGAATTAATCTGAACCATAGACTAAGATGAAAATTTTAGCGCATGAGATGCGCAATACAAACAGTGTTAAGGATCCATCTCATATGCCACAAGAGTGGATTGGATCTTTACCAAATCTCCCTGATGTTATCTCAACTTTCAAGAGAACTAATCCATACTAAGAACATACTCTGTACTTATTGATAACTATACATCATACATACAATTTCACATTAAATCTCTTTATCTCGGCTCTTTGAAGTAAGTTCTCTTTCTCTCTCTTTCATTTCATCTCCTCCGTTCTAAGATCTCGCATCTCTTCTCTTTGTTATTGTCAACCTTTACATGCACTCAACGCTGTAGTTGTTCGACCCGGTAATTGCTAGTACTTGGAGTCACCTGGAGATGTGCAATAGATGATGTCGTGAGGGCTTTAGCAACCAAGCCCCCTCAGATCCCATGTCATCCTGTCGTTTTCTACCATTCATAGTGTGGCCCTGATGCAGATTATACCGCCCACCAGTCGTTTTCTACCGTTCATAGTGTGACCCTGATGCAGATTATACCGCCCCATGTATACATCAATATCAACATCACCGCCCCAGTTGATACATCAGTCAAAATTAATTGCCAAGCATCCCAGTTGATGCCTATGCATTCTGTATTCATCGCATCACCCACAGACACAAATTTACATTTCATTGTATTTTTGAGAGGGGAACTTGAAAACAGTGGGCTTATCATTCGGAGGGCGTTCCCAAGTAGCCTTAGAGAATTTTTCCCCTTAATACGAACAAGCTTAATATGATTAGCTTTTAAGTCTGTCACAGTAGTTCTGGCCAAGAAAAGAAGTCCCCCGATAGTAGTTGATTTTGTGTAAAGGAGATTCAGGGATAACGATGGTCAAAACGATGTATTCGATGCAACAATCAACGTTGGTCAACACAAAACTCCATAGACCTTTTTCCGGAGCATCGCCTCCTTGGGTGATGAGGTGGTTTTACTGCATTCATCTGGTCACGCAGCATTTTGCCAATTAACTACTAATAATCCGAACATACCGGTTGACAAAAAGCAAAGATGACATATTTCGATGTTTGAATATATGCCATCGGCATCGAATGTATCCACAGCCAACAAAGACTGGAATTAGCCAAACAAAGAAGCAGAGGAAAATGCAACATAACAGCAACAAAATGTATCCACAGCTAACAGAAGACTGGAATTGGCCAAGAAGAAGAAGAAGATGGTTTCTATACAGTTGATAGAACTTGTTTCAGCCTCGTGCACTTTTATACTGTATCAAGTCAGTTACCACGTGAAGTTTCTGAGTTCCCTGGTTCAGTTTCTTGATGCTGTGGTCGCATATGGCTCTGCTCCAAGGCCACGGGCGTTTGATCAAGCTGCGAGTTCCCCTGGGTGTTATGTCTTTGTGCTGATCGGGCCAGCCACCAGACCCTCCATTTTGAAAACTCAACTAGAACAGAAGTCCCACACATTGTCATCCCAAATCCGGCGAAAGTAGCCAGGAGAACTGATAGAACAGCTTGCATGTGAAGCTGTAAATAAAAGGCAAATTCAATTTCTCAAAATACTGTATAAATAAGATGCTCTCTGCATTCGAAGCATGGCTTGGAACTTAAAGCCGATGGCGATTCATCATCACAGAAAGATGAGTGTCATCTAACTAAAAGGCCTATCAAGGTTCATATTTTTCTTAAGAAAACTATGTCAGATCTACTCTCTGAACAGCATTATGAAACTTCCAAAATAACATCTATGACTTAAGTTCTCACCAGGGAATAAAAAAGATGTGCTGATAGAACCACAAGTCCAAACTGAATGGTTGCATAAATCCAGACAAATCTTCTTTGCACTGACACAAATGTCTGATCCATCAGTGTGAGGATGCAATCACTAAATCTTGGAAAGGAGACAAGAAATTGCCATTGTGAACAGTAAGAATTAGACTTACCCATGGTGGAGGATGTCATGGCTGCAAGAAGACCCAAAATACAGGAAAACGGGAGAGAAATGGCAATTGCGCCAGAACCCATTTTGCCTACCTGTGGAGACAATAATTATGCACTCTTGACCTCGAGGCTTAGACAAACCACATGAGAATGTTCCACACTCACCAGAAGCTGCTCGAGAAAGCAAAAATAAGCAAGCATGCTGACAATGACAAGAACCGGGACATCCTGCCACAACCTGTCATGAGTTTGCAGCCATTTCATTATTCAGTCATGGAAGTAGAAATAGAATAGAAGCTTGCCATTTTCGTATTGTTCATAATTGGCCATATTGTGCATGAATGAAGATGAGAACCTGTTATAAAACTTAAGTGCATGCATCGGTCAAACAGGCACTAATCAACTCGTAATTTGGTACGGCTTGTATGGCAGTACATTGCCCAACAAGATCTTCAATAATTCACATTCCTTCTACTTGTTGTACAGGACAATATCTAAGAGGACATGCACTTGCAAATGTGTTTGTTCCTCTTGCTTATTACAACAGAAGATAGTGATTTGATGAAGGTAATTAGTACTATTTACAGCAGCAATACTTATATCGACGTACTAATTACCTGTACCGGACAGCCTCAGGACCTCCAATTCCTTGCAAGTTACGGGCTTGAAGATTTTGAATTCGCAAAAGAGTGACAGGTAGGTTCTGGACTTCTTGCTTGCACACATCGCATATTTTATTACCTTTGATGCTAAACCATTTTATGGCACATTCTTGATGAGCTAGTGCCAATTCACCTTTGCAACTACATTCCATCTTAAGTGTGTCAGAGCCTTCTCCAAGTTCGATAAAGCAGATTCGACAGACTGCTTCTTCTTCAGGAATATCTTCCCCATCATCACGGTTTTCATCTGAACCATAGGACTAAGATGAATAGTAGGTCAAATATCATATATCACAAGAATGAACAATATTTATGTGGTGAAATTGACCTAACATAACAGACCAAACCGCATTTTCTAAACTGACTGTTTAAGGGTAGGCTAAGCTATGACTAAAAGTTCGAGGTGCAAAGAGACATGTTGGAAACCCCACAACTTAGCTGGAGTCATCGTAGAAGGAATTTTTTGCACAAGTGAAGGTCTGACAATTAAAGTACAGCTCAAATGAATTAGAGATCTCAAGGGCGCGTGAAATCAACATGAGACAACGTACAAGACATCTGCCTGGGTTCAGTAACCAATTTTCGGGATAGATGGAAAATCTGTATTAGGACACACACTTTGCTGCTTTAGGAACAAAATCCAGGTTAAATCTGCATTCAGATGAAACATCTAACTTTTCCCACTGGTCTCAATCATATGAAGAACGAAAACCTGGGTCTCTCAATGCAAGGTCAGCAAGGAACTTCAAATTCCAGGCTCCAAATTATACTATTGTGACCACATGCAGCATGAGAGTTGGTGCAGACGACTGCAGATATTTCATTTGAATGATGTATTTACCAGTATCACTTGCAGGAGCTGCATCTGATACACTGGCATCTGTAGCGACCCGGGGAGTTGCAGGAACTATGCGAATCATGTTGCCTAAAGAATCCATTGGCCTTGTGCTCCCATCTTTGTTAATCACAGGGACTGAAAGTGACCGGTGAATAGATGGTTTCACTTCCGCTTTCTGAGAAGAAAGAAACCAGAACAGGAAAAACCCCAGATAAGGAGATACATTAAGGATATCAATGAGCATTATACTACATTCGAATAATACTGCGCTATCAATATACAAGTACAACAAGCAGAGAGACATATTGATTAAAAGGACGAGCCAACTACTAACTTTGTAACTAATGATCTACCAGTACAGACTATAAACTGCAAGAGAACAGGACGCCATAATGGTTAGAGAATTTCAAACTATAAGGGTCATCTCCTGCTCAATGTGCCGGTATCTTAGCTCCGTGCAGAACAATGCTGTGAACTGGCGAATAGGAACAAACCAACCTCACAGTGGCCAAACTAGAGACCACGAGATAAAAAGATTAAGCTGATTCTAATTCAGAGAAAAGCAGCTTAGTTATTACATGCTTGTTTCACATCTTTAAAAGTCCTTGTGATGATGATTACACTCATGGAGAAGCAACAGATTCTGGCGCCAACAAAAACTAAAAACAAGGAAACATGGCCTGAATCCCAGGCATCTGCAATGATCACCAGCATAAATTTGTAAGAGTTAGCATGACGTGATGTCTTCAAGAGAGAGAATATAGAATGTCGTCACCAAGGAAATTGCA
Source organism: Psidium friedrichsthalianum (assembly GCA_019149425.1). NCBI lineage: Eukaryota > Viridiplantae > Streptophyta > Magnoliopsida > Myrtales > Myrtaceae > Psidium > Psidium friedrichsthalianum. The sequence goes on along the minus strand of JAGVVM010001460.1, from coordinate 10,625 downwards.
GCGATTTTTGGTGTACTGGACATAATAAACAATAAATGGACTGGAAAGACCACATGAGATCAATTTAGTCAATTGAGAGGAAAGGACTTCATATAGTTGTGACAACTCGATTAGTGATAGAAATTGCATTGAAGTCTGGTACATGACACCTAAAAAATGGTCAGGTTAGGTGATCGAAAAGTTCTCCAGCTAAGTAAGACCATAATGCACAAATAAACAGAGAAAGGTTATCCTCACCGCAGAACTTAGCTGTTCAGTTGTGTTCCGTCCATGCATGGACTCTGGATTGGAATGAGCAATTGGAGTGACAGGTAAGGATGATGCTGTTTTCTTTCGCGGAGTGAAGAGCCTCGTAAAAGAGAAAGTCCTTGGAATGAGAGGTCTCTCTCTTCTTCCTGCCGGAGAAGCACCCAATGCTACCAGTGCTGCCTTCTCGATGTCGAAAGTATTATTTCGAAACTTAAAACTCAGCTTGGGAAGGAGGGCCTTCATAGTTGTTCTGCGATTTGATGGGGAAGGGGAGGAAGTCCCATCCGCTTTGGCAAAACTGGGACTGGGCATGGGCGAAAAGTTGACTCTTCTGGGAGTAAGGTTAGGCGTCGGTGGAATATCTATTATTGCAGTATCCTCTCTACCAATCTCAGAGGTTCTTGCGGGTATCTCTAGAAGGAGGCTCTGTCGTCCTTGATGATCAGCATCTGGGATTTCTTCAATTATTTCTGGATCACTTCTGACCTACAAAACGAGTGAAGATAAGTTCTTTAGCACATCAGGGAAGCCTCACTGTCCTCTTAAGCAGATAAATCTAACTACCTCCAAGTAAAAGAACCGACCCTAGTGGGTTTTGCATGGTGAACAAGATTCTGTAGACAGTCCCGATGACCAGAAGATTGGCTTCATTGTCTAGTAAAGAATTTCCCAACAAAGTTTGCCGCACAGGACAAAAAATCGGCTCTTGAAGAGTTAACCAATTTTCCTAGGGAGTGCTAGAACCACCTAATCGCTCAACCAAAGAATGTAATTGGGCAAGCGGTGTCCAATTACCAACAAAAGGCTAATACAAAACCGCAAAGGACATGGTGGTTGCGTCGAACAATCATACTTGTCGTCCTCTGTTCAAGTAATCCATTTGCGTGTTTTTCCATAGATGTTTTTTCCCAAAGAGAGGACACACTCCACTAAAAAGCATGAATCAAGTCCTGACGCTAGCCGCACGATACTGAGCATGTGACAACCCAGAGACAAATCAGACCCAAACCAGACGTGAGATCAACCGCTCGGAGAACAAGAGACACACGATTCCAACCCGAAAGCAGCGCGGCAATTCAGAATTACGCGAGAGAAAGCCGGTAATTACCCAAAAAGCCAAAACCTCAATCGCTCAAAACCAATTGAAGCAGAGAGACAACATGGAAAAAAACAAAAAAAAAAAAGAATAAGAGACAAGACAAAAGCGAGTACCTCCGGAGCTGGACAGTGGACTCCCACCCCGGGAGCGTCGACATTATCTCTCGCGACCCGCTCGTCTTCGTCTCCGTTTCCCATGCCAAACGAGAGCAAACAAGCCGAGAATCACGAAACAAGAAGGCAAGAGAGCTCGTACGCGGGCCGTACGCGACTGCGAGGGTCGCAAATCGTCGCGCAAAAGTTGGAGAGGAACCAGTCGCTGCGCAGTGGTTTGAGAGCGTCGCCAGCAGGAAAAAGAAGGGAAGAGGAAGGAGGAGGGCGAAGGAGAAGGTGGACAACGACAAGTGCGGGTGAAGTGAAAAGCAAAACAGAAATCGTTGTCGTCTTCTTCGGCTTTTCGCCCGCTGTTTTATCGTTTACGAGTCACCACGCGAGCGAAGTCAGGACCAGAACAGACAAGAAGACACTGTACATTATTACACTGCATTTACTCCCCAAGAATAAAATAAAATAAAATAATATGAGAATTAATTAAGAAAATTGAGAAATAAAAATATAACGTCATCGTACGAAGCACCGTAGAACTTTCTTTCGTCGGTCCTGACTCCTCGTCATCTCATGCGAAATCGCTACTTTGGTGAAGGCAATCGGGCAATCGGGCTCGAGGACTCACACCAATTATTGCCGGTCTTGCCTTCACCAAAGTAGCGATTTCGCATGAGATGACGAGGAGTCAGGACCGACGAAAGAAAGTTCTACGGTGCTTCGTACGATGACGTTATATTTTTATTTCTCAATTTTCTTAATTAATTCTCATATTATTTTATTTTATTTTATTCTTGGGGAGTAAATGCAGTGTAATAATGTACAGTGTCTTCTTGTCTGTTCTGGTCCTGACTTCGCTCGCGTGGTGACTCGTAAACGATAAAACAGCGGGCGAAAAGCCGAAGAAGACGACAACGATTTCTGTTTTGCTTTTCACTTCACCCGCACTTGTCGTTGTCCCACCTTCTCCTTCGCCCTCCTCCTTCCTCTTCCCTTCTTTTTCCTGCTGGCGACGCTCTCAAACCACTGCGCAGCGACTGGTTCCTCTCCAACTTTTGCGCGACGATTTGCGACCCTCGCAGTCGCGTACGGCCCGCGTACGAGCTCTCTTGCCTTCTTGTTTCGTGATTCTCGGCTTGTTTGCTCTCGTTTGGCATGGGAAACGGAGACGAAGACGAGCGGGTCGCGAGAGATAATGTCGACGCTCCCGGGGTGGGAGTCCACTGTCCAGCTCCCGAGGTACTCGCTTTTGTCTTGTCTCTTATTCTTTTTTTTTTTTGTTTTTTTCCATGTTGTCTCTCTGCTTCAATTGGTTTTGAGCGATTGAGGTTTTGGCTTTTTGGGTAATTACCGGCTTTCTCTCGCGTAATTCTGAATTGCCGCGCTGCTTTCGGGTTGGAATCGTGTGTCTCTTGTTCTCCGAGCGGTTGATCTCACGTCTGGTTTGGGTCTGATTTGTCTCTGGGTTGTCACATGCTCAGTATCGTGCGGCTAGCGTCAGGACTTGATTCATGCTTTTTAGTGGAGTGTGTCCTCTCTTTGGGAAAAAACATCTATGGAAAAACACGCAAATGGATTACTTGAACAGAGGACGACAAGTATGATTGTTCGACGCAACCACCATGTCCTTTGCGGTTTTGTATTAGCCTTTTGTTGGTAATTGGACACCGCTTGCCCAATTACATTCTTTGGTTGAGCGATTAGGTGGTTCTAGCACTCCCTAGGAAAATTGGTTAACTCTTCAAGAGCCGATTTTTTGTCCTGTGCGGCAAACTTTGTTGGGAAATTCTTTACTAGACAATGAAGCCAATCTTCTGGTCATCGGGACTGTCTACAGAATCTTGTTCACCATGCAAAACCCACTAGGGTCGGTTCTTTTACTTGGAGGTAGTTAGATTTATCTGCTTAAGAGGACAGTGAGGCTTCCCTGATGTGCTAAAGAACTTATCTTCACTCGTTTTGTAGGTCAGAAGTGATCCAGAAATAATTGAAGAAATCCCAGATGCTGATCATCAAGGACGACAGAGCCTCCTTCTAGAGATACCCGCAAGAACCTCTGAGATTGGTAGAGAGGATACTGCAATAATAGATATTCCACCGACGCCTAACCTTACTCCCAGAAGAGTCAACTTTTCGCCCATGCCCAGTCCCAGTTTTGCCAAAGCGGATGGGACTTCCTCCCCTTCCCCATCAAATCGCAGAACAACTATGAAGGCCCTCCTTCCCAAGCTGAGTTTTAAGTTTCGAAATAATACTTTCGACATCGAGAAGGCAGCACTGGTAGCATTGGGTGCTTCTCCGGCAGGAAGAAGAGAGAGACCTCTCATTCCAAGGACTTTCTCTTTTACGAGGCTCTTCACTCCGCGAAAGAAAACAGCATCATCCTTACCTGTCACTCCAATTGCTCATTCCAATCCAGAGTCCATGCATGGACGGAACACAACTGAACAGCTAAGTTCTGCGGTGAGGATAACCTTTCTCTGTTTATTTGTGCATTATGGTCTTACTTAGCTGGAGAACTTTTCGATCACCTAACCTGACCATTTTTTAGGTGTCATGTACCAGACTTCAATGCAATTTCTATCACTAATCGAGTTGTCACAACTATATGAAGTCCTTTCCTCTCAATTGACTAAATTGATCTCATGTGGTCTTTCCAGTCCATTTATTGTTTATTATGTCCAGTACACCAAAAATCGCTGCAATTTCCTTGGTGACGACATTCTATATTCTCTCTCTTGAAGACATCACGTCATGCTAACTCTTACAAATTTATGCTGGTGATCATTGCAGATGCCTGGGATTCAGGCCATGTTTCCTTGTTTTTAGTTTTTGTTGGCGCCAGAATCTGTTGCTTCTCCATGAGTGTAATCATCATCACAAGGACTTTTAAAGATGTGAAACAAGCATGTAATAACTAAGCTGCTTTTCTCTGAATTAGAATCAGCTTAATCTTTTTATCTCGTGGTCTCTAGTTTGGCCACTGTGAGGTTGGTTTGTTCCTATTCGCCAGTTCACAGCATTGTTCTGCACGGAGCTAAGATACCGGCACATTGAGCAGGAGATGACCCTTATAGTTTGAAATTCTCTAACCATTATGGCGTCCTGTTCTCTTGCAGTTTATAGTCTGTACTGGTAGATCATTAGTTACAAAGTTAGTAGTTGGCTCGTCCTTTTAATCAATATGTCTCTCTGCTTGTTGTACTTGTATATTGATAGCGCAGTATTATTCGAATGTAGTATAATGCTCATTGATATCCTTAATGTATCTCCTTATCTGGGGTTTTTCCTGTTCTGGTTTCTTTCTTCTCAGAAAGCGGAAGTGAAACCATCTATTCACCGGTCACTTTCAGTCCCTGTGATTAACAAAGATGGGAGCACAAGGCCAATGGATTCTTTAGGCAACATGATTCGCATAGTTCCTGCAACTCCCCGGGTCGCTACAGATGCCAGTGTATCAGATGCAGCTCCTGCAAGTGATACTGGTAAATACATCATTCAAATGAAATATCTGCAGTCGTCTGCACCAACTCTCATGCTGCATGTGGTCACAATAGTATAATTTGGAGCCTGGAATTTGAAGTTCCTTGCTGACCTTGCATTGAGAGACCCAGGTTTTCGTTCTTCATATGATTGAGACCAGTGGGAAAAGTTAGATGTTTCATCTGAATGCAGATTTAACCTGGATTTTGTTCCTAAAGCAGCAAAGTGTGTGTCCTAATACAGATTTTCCATCTATCCCGAAAATTGGTTACTGAACCCAGGCAGATGTCTTGTACGTTGTCTCATGTTGATTTCACGCGCCCTTGAGATCTCTAATTCATTTGAGCTGTACTTTAATTGTCAGACCTTCACTTGTGCAAAAAATTCCTTCTACGATGACTCCAGCTAAGTTGTGGGGTTTCCAACATGTCTCTTTGCACCTCGAACTTTTAGTCATAGCTTAGCCTACCCTTAAACAGTCAGTTTAGAAAATGCGGTTTGGTCTGTTATGTTAGGTCAATTTCACCACATAAATATTGTTCATTCTTGTGATATATGATATTTGACCTACTATTCATCTTAGTCCTATGGTTCAGATGAAAACCGTGATGATGGGGAAGATATTCCTGAAGAAGAAGCAGTCTGTCGAATCTGCTTTATCGAACTTGGAGAAGGCTCTGACACACTTAAGATGGAATGTAGTTGCAAAGGTGAATTGGCACTAGCTCATCAAGAATGTGCCATAAAATGGTTTAGCATCAAAGGTAATAAAATATGCGATGTGTGCAAGCAAGAAGTCCAGAACCTACCTGTCACTCTTTTGCGAATTCAAAATCTTCAAGCCCGTAACTTGCAAGGAATTGGAGGTCCTGAGGCTGTCCGGTACAGGTAATTAGTACGTCGATATAAGTATTGCTGCTGTAAATAGTACTAATTACCTTCATCAAATCACTATCTTCTGTTGTAATAAGCAAGAGGAACAAACACATTTGCAAGTGCATGTCCTCTTAGATATTGTCCTGTACAACAAGTAGAAGGAATGTGAATTATTGAAGATCTTGTTGGGCAATGTACTGCCATACAAGCCGTACCAAATTACGAGTTGATTAGTGCCTGTTTGACCGATGCATGCACTTAAGTTTTATAACAGGTTCTCATCTTCATTCATGCACAATATGGCCAATTATGAACAATACGAAAATGGCAAGCTTCTATTCTATTTCTACTTCCATGACTGAATAATGAAATGGCTGCAAACTCATGACAGGTTGTGGCAGGATGTCCCGGTTCTTGTCATTGTCAGCATGCTTGCTTATTTTTGCTTTCTCGAGCAGCTTCTGGTGAGTGTGGAACATTCTCATGTGGTTTGTCTAAGCCTCGAGGTCAAGAGTGCATAATTATTGTCTCCACAGGTAGGCAAAATGGGTTCTGGCGCAATTGCCATTTCTCTCCCGTTTTCCTGTATTTTGGGTCTTCTTGCAGCCATGACATCCTCCACCATGGGTAAGTCTAATTCTTACTGTTCACAATGGCAATTTCTTGTCTCCTTTCCAAGATTTAGTGATTGCATCCTCACACTGATGGATCAGACATTTGTGTCAGTGCAAAGAAGATTTGTCTGGATTTATGCAACCATTCAGTTTGGACTTGTGGTTCTATCAGCACATCTTTTTTATTCCCTGGTGAGAACTTAAGTCATAGATGTTATTTTGGAAGTTTCATAATGCTGTTCAGAGAGTAGATCTGACATAGTTTTCTTAAGAAAAATATGAACCTTGATAGGCCTTTTAGTTAGATGACACTCATCTTTCTGTGATGATGAATCGCCATCGGCTTTAAGTTCCAAGCCATGCTTCGAATGCAGAGAGCATCTTATTTATACAGTATTTTGAGAAATTGAATTTGCCTTTTATTTACAGCTTCACATGCAAGCTGTTCTATCAGTTCTCCTGGCTACTTTCGCCGGATTTGGGATGACAATGTGTGGGACTTCTGTTCTAGTTGAGTTTTCAAAATGGAGGGTCTGGTGGCTGGCCCGATCAGCACAAAGACATAACACCCAGGGGAACTCGCAGCTTGATCAAACGCCCGTGGCCTTGGAGCAGAGCCATATGCGACCACAGCATCAAGAAACTGAACCAGGGAACTCAGAAACTTCACGTGGTAACTGACTTGATACAGTATAAAAGTGCACGAGGCTGAAACAAGTTCTATCAACTGTATAGAAACCATCTTCTTCTTCTTCTTGGCCAATTCCAGTCTTCTGTTAGCTGTGGATACATTTTGTTGCTGTTATGTTGCATTTTCCTCTGCTTCTTTGTTTGGCTAATTCCAGTCTTTGTTGGCTGTGGATACATTCGATGCCGATGGCATATATTCAAACATCGAAATATGTCATCTTTGCTTTTTGTCAACCGGTATGTTCGGATTATTAGTAGTTAATTGGCAAAATGCTGCGTGACCAGATGAATGCAGTAAAACCACCTCATCACCCAAGGAGGCGATGCTCCGGAAAAAGGTCTATGGAGTTTTGTGTTGACCAACGTTGATTGTTGCATCGAATACATCGTTTTGACCATCGTTATCCCTGAATCTCCTTTACACAAAATCAACTACTATCGGGGGACTTCTTTTCTTGGCCAGAACTACTGTGACAGACTTAAAAGCTAATCATATTAAGCTTGTTCGTATTAAGGGGAAAAATTCTCTAAGGCTACTTGGGAACGCCCTCCGAATGATAAGCCCACTGTTTTCAAGTTCCCCTCTCAAAAATACAATGAAATGTAAATTTGTGTCTGTGGGTGATGCGATGAATACAGAATGCATAGGCATCAACTGGGATGCTTGGCAATTAATTTTGACTGATGTATCAACTGGGGCGGTGATGTTGATATTGATGTATACATGGGGCGGTATAATCTGCATCAGGGTCACACTATGAACGGTAGAAAACGACTGGTGGGCGGTATAATCTGCATCAGGGCCACACTATGAATGGTAGAAAACGACAGGATGACATGGGATCTGAGGGGGCTTGGTTGCTAAAGCCCTCACGACATCATCTATTGCACATCTCCAGGTGACTCCAAGTACTAGCAATTACCGGGTCGAACAACTACAGCGTTGAGTGCATGTAAAGGTTGACAATAACAAAGAGAAGAGATGCGAGATCTTAGAACGGAGGAGATGAAATGAAAGAGAGAGAAAGAGAACTTACTTCAAAGAGCCGAGATAAAGAGATTTAATGTGAAATTGTATGTATGATGTATAGTTATCAATAAGTACAGAGTATGTTCTTAGTATGGATTAGTTCTCTTGAAAGTTGAGATAACATCAGGGAGATTTGGTAAAGATCCAATCCACTCTTGTGGCATATGAGATGGATCCTTAACACTGTTTGTATTGCGCATCTCATGCGCTAAAATTTTCATCTTAGTCTATGGTTCAGATTAATTCTTGAATGTTTATCATATGTTTTTTGGGCGTTCCTCATCTTTTGTTCTGTCGAATGAATGTGAATGCATGCTACCCGTGCAGAGCACGTACAACATTTGAGAGACGTTGACGGGCTTCGAGTATAATACGACGACTTTGACAACGGATAGAGACTCGAGAAGATGTCTTCCCACTTGTGCAAGGGCCACTTTCAACCTGCCGTTAAATTAATTTGTCTAGAGTACCGAATCAATCATGATCGTCGACAACAGGAGTTCTGACACCAATTAATATTCCCAATATGTAAACCTTACGATGATTACCAATCTTAGTAACAATTCTTTGTGCTGATGAACCTAGGCTCCTCGATCAAATTGAGCATCACAAGGGATGATTTAATCTGAAGATGCCCTAAAGTGCGCGCTCGACACGAGCTCTAATCAGTTCCTTGTCTAAATTTTTGCACGAAAAGGTGTTCATTTTTCAATTTGGCTTGCTTTTGCCATATACTACTGTCATGCGCTCTTACAGATGCCCTAAGTTAAACACAATCTCCTGATATATATATATATATAGAGAGAGAGGATCATGCAAAATGCAAAGTCGTTTTCGTTTACTGGAAGCATCATTCTCAGGAAAGAAAAGAAACGGAAAAAAGGGCGCGGCGCACAAATGAAGTTTACTGGAAGCGTCATACTCAGAAGGGCCGTTCTATAAAGCTCATTTGGGCAGAATCAATTTCGTCGACGTCACTTTCATGCTTCAATCCTTATACTACCTACATCTCCTTCCCATACTCATCGGCGCCATTAATTGCACCTTTATCCCGAATATACAAAGGAACCAGTTGGCCAATCCAACAAAAAATTAGATTACATTTACACAAACCAACTGAATGAACAACATGACAAGGCCACGTCAGTGACCAAATATTCTCCCTCCATGGAAAAAACCACCGTTGGTACCGGTCATTGCTTGTCCGGAGTAATTAACCTTAGGTTGACAAGAAAGTATTATCCTTCAAACTTGTATCCCGGGAAAAAATTTTACTGATCATTGCTTGTAGCCGGAATAACTAACCTTCGTTGACGGAGGCTTATCCTTCAAACTTGTACTCAAAACCGTCTCCATGTTGCTTGCTTGACTTTCAGCGACCCCAGGTCTCATCCAAACTTTTGTGTGACCCTCCCGGCATACCGTCAAAACTGACTCTTGGGTAAATATCAAGCCAGAGAGAGGTTCGGTGTGCACTCTATGAGCGACCAGGGGAGATAATTTTGGGACATCTAGCATGCTAGGAGCCGGTTGGAGGATACCCACTGGAGGAGTGCTGTCCCAATGTGCAGACTGGCTTCCAGTACTGAAAGTGGGCGAGCCACCCAGAGGGCGCCTCAGCGGGACCACAATTTCGTCCAACTCTAAGTCCCACAGAAGCAACTGCGTATCCTGCTCAGACAGGCACATCAGAACAATGGTAAGCCATCGCGATAAACCCAGCAGCAGAGGACTCTCACGACAGGAAGAAACATAAAATAAACCGAGACAATGCAGTATACCAATTAACATCTTTTTCAGCATGCAACATTTTAGCTGTCAATAGGCTAAGAGAATTCCCCAAACAAAATAAAACCAAAACCTTACTGAAGTATCTCCAAATGGTTTGGTTGCATATCCAGTTTCTGGATAACAAATTTGCACTTTCCTGAGTGGCTTAAAGGTCAAGTTACTACACCTTCCAAGAAAAAGTAAAAGAAATAAAATTCAATAAACATGTGAATGTTGATTTATCTCTAGCCATTGCTTGGACATCTTTCAGGCACTCAAATGTGTTCTGGCTTTCACATAACAAATGTGGGGCTTTGAGAAGGGTGTCTTGTTCTGACCATCAAATAAAAAAATAAAAAAAAGATCGTCGTGCGCATTCTCAAAATTAACTCATCTTCCACGTCGCACATTGCTTTCGAGAAGAGAGTAATCTTAATCCACAATTAGTCACATACGTCATCCAAACCAGTACAGTCTATTGACGACATTGCAAATAGAAACACAGAGAAAATTTCATCTGCATAACAGTCTCCAGCAGTCCTTCAGATTCTCTTCTTTTGAAACTCAGACTCCCAACCTCAGGCAAGTGGTCTTGTCAGAGTTTAGTCACTACGCTATGCTGCATCACTCATATTGCTTCATGGGTACTACATAACAGACCAGATTTCCATTATTCATATACAAAACGAATTGTCCAAATGCTCTATGTT
>JAGVVM010001459.1:0-11618 GCA_019149425.1 Psidium friedrichsthalianum | reverse complement strand
GTTATACAATTGTCACCCCCTTTCTAAAAAGGACCATATTTTTTTAAAGAAAACTTCCTTCAACTATACTTTTGATTAAAGTTACGAATATGCAAATGTGATTATTAATTAATCATGGAGATGGGTGATGTGATGTCCATTACTTGCCCCCTGCTCTCTCTCTCTTGCACACACAAAATGACAGGACAAATGTGAATGTAGAAAAATCCTTTGGGAAATTACTAAAAAGTTCCATGTGTTTTTTGTCACATTACCACTCTACTTTCTCTATTTTTTGTGAAATTTTAATATAGTCGTCTTGGCTAATTGCCTTCGAAAATTGTTGATCTAGCAATCCACAAGCTATTCACATTAGCATGCCATACAAGACACCCGACGATGACTGAACACCATATTAGCAATTTTGAAATTGGCTGAAGGACTATATTGAAATTTCGTGCGGATATTTATGACTATAGTGGCAAAATAGAAAAACTTACAACTGAATTGACATTTATGCATAGGACTGATTGGGTAAGTACCTTCCTAATCTTAGCCTCTTTCTCCAGCCAACATAATTTGTTGCTGCTATCTATTGCCGGAGCTCTTGAACACTCATTGCCGGTGCCATCGCTGCGGCCAAGAGTCGGTACCGCAAAAGGCCCACCGGGAAGCTCATGCATCCAAGTTCCCAGGTGCCCAGTGCTCATCTCTCTCCCCTCTCTCTCATGATGGCATGCCGTCGCACCTGGACGGCCTCTATCGAGGTTGCCCAAGGCGTAGTGACCTCAGATTGAGTTCTTGGACGCCACGGGCAACCTTGCCGAGGTCATCATTGCTTGAGAGCATACATTTCATGAGATATGCATTCTCAATGAATAATTTGAAGAATTCCTTGGAGATGTTCGCAAGGGATAAGATATGTTGCCACATTAGAAGAGAAAACAGAAGAAGCGGGGTTTCAAGCTCGTACCAAGTGTTAAGACAGACCAAGATTAGCCAAATAGCTTTACCAGCCAAACTAAGGGCTTGTCAATAATTCATTCAACTATGTGTTAAACACATGAAAAGGTTACCCCACTAACTTAGACCAAAAGGCTAGCTAAATCGGAAAAGTGATTGTGACATCGTCTCTTAAGAAAGCATGGTCAATGTTTGAGGCTCGACTTTTTTCTCGGTGCAACATTTCATGACACATGCCATGAGGATATAATATCTTTGTGAATGTTTCAAAATCCATACGAAATGGCTTACTTTTGAACGAATTGAAAAGGAAAGTTTAGTATGGTGCTAAAATTATGCATACACCACTTGACTAAAGATGCCCGTAAAGTTGGAAAATCTTCTTTTTCTTAAACATATAATGGAGTGTTCATTTGATAAGTTTTTACTAGTCTTATAATAACATAATTGAAAGAGACAACCATTGCCTTGTAAAGCCACGGGAAAACGAAAGAGCGAACGAAAAAAGTGCCAAAACATATTTATATCATAGCAAACCCTAATGTGCAACTTGGGGGGTGATTGATTATCGTTACTATTATTATCTAAATCTTCACCGTTGATGTCCTTGTTAACTGGGTGGCGTGCTGATCGACCAATCAGAGCTTTTTTAATCAGATGTGTAAGCGTGGTCCACGTACACTGGCTGGGAGAGAAATGATAAAAAGGGCAAGAAAGGAACCGAATCAAGTGTTCACCACACGATGCCCTAACTTTTCAGAGCACAGCTGAGCTGCAGCCACGGGATCGTGCAACCCCTATGCATCATGTTCATTACTATATCATTTTATGTACTCTCCAAAAAAATGGTGGTCCTCATGCACCTTTTTTGTCTTCACTTTCTCTTTGATGGGTTGTCCTCGCTCTTCCGATTTTCTTTCTGCAATTAGAGATCAGCTCATCATTTTCATTATCAAAAAACAAAATACCAATCTAAAGCTTGTGGTTTTAGTCACCTTTTGTTGATGGGAAAATGGTCTCGCGGAGAGAAACGATCGGGAAGAGCTCAAGTTTATGAGACATCTTTTCGGTTCAACTTAAGATAATTACTTGTTTAAAGTTGCCTCATGTAAGGACCTATTTTCTTTGTTTAAAAACCAAGAAAAATTACCAAAAAAGTCCTAAACCTATTGCAATTTGCAATTGTGCCAATTCAATTTTTTTTTTTGCCAATTCAATTCTAAACCTATTGCATTTGTGTCAATTCAAGCCATTTGGCCAATTTTGGTTGGTTAGCGTTGAAGTATATTTTTTTAAATAATATTCTCATAATATTTTGAATATTTTGATAATTTTTTTAATTTTTTCTTTTCTTTCCCCCTCCACTTAGGGTGGGGATGCCCTCGTTGCAATGGGAGTGGGCATTGCGGCTCCTTGCCCAAATCTAACAAGGGTATCCCGACCCAAAGTTTAGAAAAAAAAAAAGAAAAAAGAAAAGAAAGGAAAAAAAGGAAAAAAAGAAAAACTAAAGAAAGGAAAAAAAAATTATAGATAGTTCAAACAATTATCAAAATATAATAAGAAAGTTTACATCAGTGCCAGTAAGCGAAAATTAGCTGGATAAACTAAATTGGCACAAATGAAGAAGGTTTATGATTGAGTTTTGACACAATTATAATATATTGAGGACTTTTTGGTAATCCTCCCTTAAAATCATGAACAGTTTCTAGATAGGAGTTTACGTGTCATAGTTGTTGTTGTTGTTGTTGTTGTATATTTCATGTAGTCGATATTACAGGGATAAAAATATGGTAATTGTAGAATGATCTAAAACTTGATGGTTTTTGTCTATCCTCTGTTGATGCAAAATCAATCTCACACATGGAAAGGTCAAGAAGAGCTCAAGATTTATGACAATTCTTTGTTTCAACTAAAAGTAATTACTTACTAAGGTTTTCCTGAAATAAGAAACTATTTTTTTGTTCTTTTTAAAGAAATCATGAAACAAATTCTTAGTCTTATATATTAAACTAAAAAATTCCAATAGCTAATCAAAGTACAAAAAATAACAAGAACACAATTGACCTTTTACGGAAAATGACACTTTTGGTGTCAAAAGTTATGTATGAAAATTACTTTTATGCCAAAAGTTTATGTCGGATCATTTTAGGGCCAAATCGGAGAAAAATGGATCACTTTTGTGCCAAAAGTGAATTTTCCGGCCAAAAGTGCCACGTGTCATTAATAATTAATTTTTAATATAAAATGACATTTTTAAAAAAAATAAATCCATGTGGACTTTTGCACTTTAAAATAAATTAAAATAAATCAAGCTAAATTTTTAAAAATTTGCTAAAATTTAAATTCATTTAAAATAAAAATTAAAAAGTAACTTTAAAAATTTAACAAAAAACCTTAAAATTTTTTTAAAAAGAAAAAAAGTTGCAGAACTCGCCGCCGCTGCCCCCACCATTGTCGGGCATTGCTAGGGAGGGTTGCTGAGCCCTAGCTTGGCCATTACTGGGATGGTGGGGAGGGCGGCGATGAGGGCAAGCCCTTCTCCCCTGTTTTGCAAACGTTCACGTTCACGTTCACATTCTTTTTTTTTTTTTTAGTTTTTTCTTTTTTGTTTAATTTTTTAACCTAATTTTTCAATTTATTTTAAATAAAATTTGTATCTTTTGAATTTTTTTCCAATTTTATATTTTTTAAATTTTTATAAATTGATTAAGTTTGTATTCTTATTTTTAATATTTTTTTTTTCAAATTTTACCTTTTTAATTGATGATTGGACCTCGCCGGAGCCACGTCAACCCTGAATATTAATAAAATAATGCCACGTTAGAATTTCAGTGGAGCAAATCGAACTTGGCATCAAAGTGATCGTTTTTCAAAAAACTTGGCACTTATGTGATTTGATTAAAACTTTTAGCATCAAAGTGATCTATGTACACAATTTTTGGCATAAAAAATGTCCTTTTCCCACCTTTCACCTAAATACTAGTTACCTCTATTTTTATAAGTACATATTTGCACCTCATTTTAGAAACGTTGTGTAATTTTTTCGTAACTTTATCATTTCCTTTTCCAAAAAACCCTCACCCCCCTTCCCTCACGACCCCCCCCCCCCCCCCCCCCTCTAGCTTCAGGCCGTAGCTGCCAGAGCCGCTCATGCCTTGTGTCGCGCCATGGCTGCTAAGGCTTGTGGCAAATTGTCACTGGACCTCGAGGTCAGGCACGTCCATGGCCGCTCGAGCTTTGAACATGCTGCCTTAGTTGCCAAATTTGGCATCTCGCGGCCATGGCTGCCATATCTACATCGAGTAGTGAGGGAAGGGTGACATTGGTGACGTGGAGGGGAGCCAACGGAGCTGACGGCGGAGGGGTGTCAACATTGGTGTGGAGATGGGGGATTGTACCCTAGGGTTTATGGGAGACTTTGAGGGTTTGGAGATTGATAAGGGGAGGGGCGAAATGTTCTTTTCATACTAGGGTTATTGAACGATAATTAAGTGATATTTTGAAAAACAGAGGTATGTTTTAGACAGTTTTTTCTAATAAAAACCTTAAGAAAGTATTGATAACTTCGAACACAAGAACAAGCATGGTTTGGGAACTTCGGGGTTGCAAGGTCTCATTTTCAGACCATGTTATCCTTCTAATTCTAACCATTGTTGAAGGAAAAGTTTGCCGATTAAGCTATGTGTTAGTCATTCGTATGAGTCAGTAAAAGATCAACATGTACTTTTAACAAATGAGTCCGTTTTAGTACTCTCTTCTCGCCATTATTTAGCAGAGGCATCGGCGGAAATGGCGGCCATTGCGATCGATCGATGGGGATGATGAGTGAGCAAAGCTAGGTAGAGGGCGAGTAATTAATAATGAGATGCGAAGTATGCATTTATTAATATGATGTTATATGCTTTTACTAGTACGAGCTTAGGACCTCCAATCAAACTAGGTTTTGATTGATTGATTGATTTGTTTATTCCTGTTAAGTAAAATAGTAGAGTAATAATTGGTTTGTGTCTTTTAAATGCAGCTCATTTGAGCGGTACATACAGTAGAAACTAGTTTTAAACTTATGTATTGATGCCAATTTAGTCCTAAACCTTTTAATTAGATCAATTTAGTCCTAAATCTTTTTTGTATTTATACCAATTAAGTCAATTCGGTCATTTTGATCGAAAATTGATAATGTAGACATGATGCCCTTGCTAGGCAAGGGTTGGCTAGTGGACCTCAAAAAAAGTAAACAACATAAAAGAAAAGGAAAACAGAAAAATATTTTAAAAAATCCACGTTAGCACTAGCCATGTCACGTAAGATGATTGACGTTCATGTAAGTAATGTCCAGCCAAAACTAGTACTAATGCAAAATATTTAGGACTAAATTGATCTAATTAAAAAATTTAGGTCTGAATTGATACCAATGTAGTAAGTTTAGAAATCTTTTGGTATTTTTCCTAAAAGTTGATGAAGGTTCTTCATATATATTCGGTCCAGTAAAGTTACGATTCCACCAAGGAAAGAAACATTAAATGTGCGCATGGTAATACTTCAGCTATAGAAAATCAACTTTTGGCCAGAAGTTGATTTTTCTATTTCTGCTTCAGAAGTTGATTTTTGATGAGAGAAAGACATTTCATAACATGACACAATTTTTGGCTTCTTGAGTAGAAATTCGTTTGATAATGGTTGAAAATTTCTACTTCTGGAACATTTTCAAAATAAATATTTCTACGAAAAATTATTGATCATAAATTAAAATACATGTTATTCAATAAAGTTAAATGCAATACCGGCGGATTTACGTATAATTCGTCATTTAATTATTTATGTAAATGTGGATCAAATTATGGAAAAATTGCATTAATGAATACAATGGCTAAGTTCATATATCAATGCTAAAAGCATGAGTAATTCTAGTGCTTCCTCTCCTGTGCCTCGGGCATGGTTTATATCGCAAGAGGCATAACATATGAACTTTTTTAGTGCCTAAACCGTCTCTAAAAGCACACATCTATAGTAGTTGTGTGTGCTTTGAGATCACCTAGATATTAATAAGAACTTGGGACATAAAACTATAATAATGATGAGCTCGTTTTAGCATAAAGTATCTCTAGGTAGAAAGACAAAAGGCAAAAGTTGAGGTGTCATCATCTTTATCTTTTCATCCAGTTTTTGGTTTTCCTAAAATTTTTTAATAAAAAAATTGGAGGGCATGAAATCACGAACTTCATCAGATTAGAGAAGGGTGTTGTGGAGAGCTGCAACCATTATTGGACTAAACTAGAAATCGAAGAGAGAGACAAAATGTAAGAGTTCAGTTTGGAAGGAGTTGAGGGCCTTCGAAAACAATTTTTCCAAGGAGACAAAATTTTTCATTTGAAAAGATTTGAAATCAAAATCATTAAAAATAGGGTTGGCCAGTTGAATGCGTCCATTTCTCAATTTCTAAGATTTTTGAAATTTTTCTGAATTTTGGAGCGGCTTGTCCATAGGAGGGAAACATCATCATTTTGAGAAAGATCAAAAGTGAAATCACAAAAGACAGCTTTCGCCAGTTAAATTTGACTATTTCCCCTTTTTTTTGTGACTTTTTGGAATTATTTAAAGAATTTTTTAAGACGATTTGCCCATAAGGGAAAACCATCATTTTTGAATAAAGAGAGGGTAAAATCATCAAAAATCGGATTGACTAGTTGAATGGACCAATTCCTAATTTTTTCGATTTTTTTTGAATTTTTGAAATTTTTTAAGGATTTCCCCTTTTTTTAGATTTTTTTAATGAATTTTACATTTTTGGGATTTTAATCATTTTTATTATTTCCAAAATTTTTAATTATTAAAAGAATTATCCATACCGGGTCGGGTTGAGACAGACGAGCGAAGAAAGAGACAAAATATGAAAAGGGTGGGTTAAAAAGAAAAAAGACTTCTCATGATGAGAAGTAACCTTTTTTTACTTCTTAAAAGTTTCCCAAAAATAGCTTCTGAAATAAAAAGTTATTTCAGGAATAGAAATATACAATTGCGAATCCAACAGATTTTTGTTTTAGAAATTGCGTACCAAATTAATTTCTGCTTCGAAATATTTCTGAAGCAGAAATTCGACTTTAGAAGTATTATCATTCGCGCCCTAAATCTCTCCTTTTCTACCATTAAATCCCTCCTTTCTACGTTGAAAATTCACATAGATGTCCCGTGAATATTCCAAGAGGTCGGTATTGCCTCTTTCTCGTTTCTCTTTGAGGAAAAGAAAAACGAGAAAGCAAATGAAAGGTGCATTAGTGAACGCATTCATAGTTGCTAAAAATTGCTCGAAGCCCCATAACTCTTAAAATTTGCATAGGCAGCCAGTTGGGCTTCAGGGACATCCCATACTTTTTAATATTTGTACTAATATCATCGTAATTCGATAAACATGCCTTTTACATCCCTATCAGGCTGCTAATGATGTGGCACAAAGTTTCGGGCAGAATCGAGTGTGTTCGTGTAGACTTGCTAAAGTAAGTGTTTTCGTTAATAATAACTTAACACACCAGTTAAGACTGTTTAGAATGGCATGAACGTATAGCATACATTCTGCAAATCGAGACAAAGACCACATTTCAAGATGCTAGCCACTTTGAGTAAATTTACATATATTTTTAAAGGGGATAGTTGCCAAAAAAATCATAAACCTATTGCAATTATGCCAATTCATCATAATCTTTTTTTTTTGTGCCAATTTATTCCTAAATCTTTTGCATTTATGCCAATTTAGTCATTCCAGTCAATTTGACCGAAAATCGCTAATGTGGCATAGTTATCACTGACATGGCAATTTTTTTAAAAAATAATTTTCGTATAATTTTCAAATTTTTTTTATTTACTCTTTTTTTTTATCCCTTCTCCTTTTTCTCAATCACACCTCTAACTAGCAACACCTTCGATTGGCTAGAGGTGTGGCCTCGTCGGCCAATGGCGACAGCGAGTTCGACCTCAGTATTGGCTGGGCGACCTCGCGAGGGGTTGAGCGAGGCTAACCATGCCAAATTCGATGAGGGTGACCCTCGCCTAGGCCTTATTGCCCATTGCGGGGCCGACCTCACCATTGCCAGTGGCGAGTGAGTCCTACCTTTGCCTAGTCGTAGGTGTTATAAGTTAGAGGTGTGGCTGAGGAAGAAAAGAAGGGGAAAAAAACAAAAAAAAAGAAAATAAAAAATAAAAAACTGAAAGACGTTGAAATATCATTAAAAAATTACTACGTCGGCCCTAGTTTTGCCACGTTAGTTATTTCCGGCCAATTTGGCCGAAAGGATTAGATTGGTACAAATATAAAAAGTTTAGGACTTAATTGGCACATATGCAAAAGGCTTATGATTGAATTGGCAAAAGAAAAAAAATTTATGACTGAATTAGCATAATTACAATTGATTTAGGGTTTTTGTGTGTAATTTCCCCATTTCTAAAGTATAGTCAATGACCCTTAAGGCAACATATAGTATTCGTAGGAAAAATTACCAAAAAAGTTATAAATATATTGCAATAGTGCAATTTAGTCATGAACATTTTTTTTGTGCCAATTCAGTTTATTTGGCTAGCCAGGCTAATGTGGAAAAAATTTAATAAAAATTTTATTTTTTTATGTCTTTTTCCTTTTTTTTTTCTTTTCTTTCTCATTTTTTCCCCTTCCCTTATGGTTGGTGAGGGTCGTCAGAGCTTGTCGACCACTGTGCAAGGGCCTTGAAGCTCTCCCGGTTAGTGCCACTTGATAGGGCTTCGTGGCCCTCGCCTAGCCTTGCCAGGGTATCATCGATTGTGGCAAAGTTGGCCTCACTCGCGACAAGCAAGGCCTTGCCCCCATTTCACTGCGGTCGTGCCTCACGTGGTCTCGTAAGCTACGAATGTGGGTGAGGTAGGCTCACCCAGATTTGGGCGAGGCTGGGCAAGGGCCACAAATCACAATTGGTTGCCTACGAGGCTTCACGGCTATTGCCTAGTGGTTAGTGAGCTCTGGCGACCCTCACTAGCTGCGAGGGTAAGGGTAAAAAATGAGAAAAAAAGAAAATAAAAAAAGAAGAAAAGAAGTTATTAAAATATTATTAAATTTTTGTCACGTCAGCGCTGGTTGGCTAAATGGACTTATTTGACACGAACGTGAAAAATTTAGGACTGAATTGGCGCAACTGAATTGACACAATTGCAATATGTTTAGAACCTCTTTGTAATTTTCTCAGTAATTGTATATACATCCCGACAGGAAAACTTTTATCATATTAATACTTTGATAATCTTAGTCTTTGAGGTTAGGCTTTTTTATAGAACTTTATTTAAAAAACTTCAGTCCGATTATTGCTATATATCCGGACTTCCCATGCAAATTATGGGATTCAACAAATTCAAATAATTTCGTATCCTGCATATCTCCGTTCTAAGAATATGGACGATAAACATCTGATATCATTTGGACCAAGAAAAAAGGACCTAGACTATTAACATCAACTTTTGGAAAGGGCAATATTTTTCTCCATCTTTGTTAGGAACAAATTTCCTCCAATCAGAGTGATTTTCTGGTTGAAAATAGAGACATCACCCACTTCCATTTTCTAATAAATTGGCATGTGGGTGATACCTGTATTGGTAACTCATACTTCAAATGTCTAAGTGGAGGTTTAAGGAAATAAAAGATCAATCGAAAACATAGCAAAAGTTTTAAGGTGTATGTGTCAGGGTGTTAAGTGAAAGAAATCTTACATGGGGATTTTGGTATGTTATGGAGCAATTAATCTATTTTAGTTGGCTAATAACTCAATAGCATATATTTTTGAATAAGTACAGGTCCAATTGGACATATTGATGAGATTGGGTTCAGACTCTCTCTTGTAGCCTCGGGTGAAGTTATTCAGCTTGTGTTGCGTTAGCTGACAAGAGGTATCACTGTCAATGACTAATGGATGGTCTACTTTCAATGTATATAGATGCCTGCTGAATATCTCAAAGAAGGGAAATTGTGGATGTTATTCCCTAATCAAGGTGGCCGGTAGCTTACCCTACCAAGCTTGGCTGGGCTAAGGCGATTGAGGTGAAGCTTGAGGAGTTGACGTTGTGCTCGCTAACAAATACCAATTTGGTCACGCCAGTGTGGAAAAATTTGGTCACGCCAATGTGGAAAATTTTGAGTTGAGAAAATGTTGGTGAAGAAAGACACCAAGATTAAGGAGGAGCGTATATAATGTAGGTGGGTCACATTGTGAGGGGGAGAATTATTAAGATGCACAAGAGAGGGCGTGGGGGCAAAAAACTGTCAATTATCTACATGTGTTGGGGCTCGGCTAATATTATCCTAGTGGGTCTTAACTTATTGACTCAAACTTTTGAGTATACTGGATTTGGGTTCCTCTCTTCGGTGTCGTCTCTCGTTTATCATTAATTGAACTTGGTAATGAGCTTGTAAACAAATGAAATTTAAAGCATTGGATGTCGTTAACGGACTGAATTAGTAAATGAAAGCTCACCATCATGGTTAGATCAGCAATTCGCACTAGGATTTTGTCAAAAATATCACCAAAGTGCTTGTGAATAATTCGCTGTCCGTCTATCGTGACATGTAGTTGCTGTTTTTAAAAAATAAATCTTTTTCCAACGACATGCTTTAAATGCTGTTGAGAAACACTTATTATCAGGATCTTACTCGTTATTGCCGATAACGAGTTGGGGACTATGTTGGGCCAAGTTCCTAAATACACGACTACACTATTGAACATGGTACGAAATTTCAACATTCGTTGGTGTCATTATTCCGATCGGAATGCCATCGTGGTAAAGGTTTTCTTTGTATTTTGTATTTATTTTCAATTTTGAGCATACAGTACGTGCAAGCTATCAGCTCACGCGTAGCACCCGATTTGGAATCCGAAGAATTCCATGTACCCACTAACTTAGCTTTCCCAGATTCAGGAAAAGCTACGGATGAGGATCATATCTAGCTAAGGATTAGGATAGGGCATCGATCTCCATGGTATCAAAAGAATTCTCCTGTCCCGAAGACGAGGCATGGCCCCCACTTCTTTAGTGAGAAATTCTAGATTCGATCGAAAGGGCCAATCGAATGAAACCCTCCTTTGATTTGTGAAGGGAAGAAAAGGTTGTAGGGTATCTAACCCAATGAGATAGCAATGGTCACTGGGTAGGCTTGTTGGTTGTGGCTTATTTCGATTTCCCATCTTTCGAATGTTCAATCAAAGAAAAGGAAAATCCACCGGATGAGTTAGAGATAAGTCAGCTTGAGTTTAAATTTCGTTCTAGATAAGAGAGCCAGGCCAATTGAGGGAAACAACTGGTTGTTGTAACGGATGTCCTAAGAGTTTTTCTATCAACAACAGAGGATTCCAAGTAGCACCCTTCTCGGCTACCACAACATAACTCTTCTGCATAAGACCAACATATCATCGTGATCTTCATTGCTTGAATATTATGACAACCAATGCAGTCTTAAACCTTTTAATTATACTAATTTAATCCCAAAACCTTTCAATTATGCCATTTAGTCTTAAAGCTTTAGACGATTTGCCAATTTAGATCAAATTTTTCTTTATTTCAATTTAGTCCTAAACCTCTATAAGATTTTTTCTAATTTAATCATAAACCTATTATTTGGATATTTGGCAGGAGGGAGTATACTAACAAATCATCAAAACGATCTTACGACC
>JAGVVM010001458.1:0-79960 GCA_019149425.1 Psidium friedrichsthalianum | reverse complement strand
TAGAGAGAAGAGACAACATACCTAATATCGAACAAACTTTTATACATACTTATACACCACATTTACAATATCCAAAGCTGCTCGACAACTGCACATTAAAAGGAGCTTGGTCGACAGACAACCCTCTTCCCAACTATCTACACCTAAAATTGCGGAAACAAGGACTATAGGTCTAGAGCTACCCATCGCTGACATCGCTCAGGTTTGACAATGGAATCTCCTCTGGTTCAGACGTCCTTTGCGTCTTGGGTTGCTCTCCATTCTCTACTCAGGGTCTGCGGCATCGATCTCATCGTTCACACTAACATCAAGTCTTTGCGGCTGTATCCCGGACATCGTCACAACTCGTTAGGGATAGCGTCCAACGACGTTCCCCAATCACCTAACCCATACCACGGGTAATGTTAAATCCTTAAAGCGTCCATAGTGGATGCCCCTAGCTTATAGATCCATGCCACAAAAAGGTGAGGGCTTCCAAAACCTCTCGCCTATACTACCTACACGGTACTCATAGTACCTCATGTATACGCCTCTCCAAGCCCTACAATACATTGTTGTCCTTGTATCTATATCCATTGGGATCCCATGCCCAATTGAGGATCATTCATATTCATTGCCTAGGGTGACGGTTTATAAAAAGATGGGTAATAAACACCAAGGAGAACACATCTCAGTAAGCTCACCTTAAGTCTTGCACAGGACTTTGCGTACCCTCAAATCGATCCCAATATACAATCTTAGACATCCAGTCAATCCAGTCAACGGTACTTCTAAAAAAGGCAATAGAAGAAAAAAAAGAATATGATAAATAAAATTACATAAATAAAAAAATAAAAAATGAAAAAATACAAAAAATGTTAATAAAAATATGTAATAAAAAAAATTAAACATAAAAAAAAATAATTACAAAATAATAAAAAAAAATAATCAGAGATAATAAAGCAGATTAATAAAAAAAAAATGAATCAATAAAAAAATAAATAATATAAGAATAAAATGGACGTATATGAAAATAAAAAATAAAAATAAGGGGGCCACGAAAATGAAAAAACAAATAAAAATAATATTAAAAAAATAAAAAAAATAATAAATGCAATAATAAATATAATATAAAAATGAAAATGAATTAAATAACATAAAATAAAAATAAAAATTATAAAATTAAATAAAAAAAAAAAAAAATAAATTAATAAAATATAAATAAAAACAAAATAAAAAACCAAATCAAATTATAAAATAATAATGAAAATCAAATAATAAAACTGGAAAAAATGAAAAAATAAAAGAAAAAAAAAAAAACTAATAAAAAAAAAAACCATAAAACAAAACAAATTATAACATAAATGTAAAAAGATAAAAAAGATAAAAAAATAATAAAAAATATAAATAATAATTAAATAAAAATAAAAAAAAAAAATAAAAAAAAAATAAAATAAAAAAAAGAAATATAACTCAATAAACAAATCAAAAAAATGATAAAAATTAATTCATATATAATATAAAAAAATTAAATAAAATAAAAATGTAAATAATAATTGATAAAAAAAATATTATTATAAAAATAAAAATAAAATAATAAAAATACAAAATAAAAATAATTAAAAAACAAAAAAACAAATAAAAAAAAATGAATAAAAAAAATAATGTATTAATAATAACAAAAATGAAAAAATAAAAAATTAAAAAAAATAAACATGATAAATATGAAAATAAAAACTATAAAAAAATAAAATAATAAAATAAAAATATGATAAAAAAAAAAAAAAAATAAAAAAATAATACTATTAAAAGAAAAAAATTAAAAAAAATAATAAATAAAAAAAATAAAAAAATAAAAATAAAAATAATAATAAATATTAAAAAATAAATGTGTAAGAATATAATATATGTGTAAAAGAAATAAAATGACTCGACTAACATAATAGTCATACAATGCATTGTAGATTCACAACTAGCATAGACAAAAAAAAAAAAAAAAAAAAAAAACATGCAATATGCATGTTAAGCTAAAGCCAATCTTGAGGCATGGCACGTGCATGCATTTGCATGGGTTGGTCTATGCTAGTTTGTGATCTGCATGCATGTCTGACTATTCTTGTTAGTCGAGTCATTATTGCCTTTTTCTAGTATAGTACCCTTTGGCTGATTGACTTGGATGTCTAAGATTGTACATATTTAGGATCGATCTGAGGGTACGCAATGTCCTGTGAAGACTTAAGGGTTGAGCTTATTGAGATGTGTTCTCATTGGTGTTATTTACCCATCTTTTTCTAACCTCACCCTAGGCAATAATATGAATGATCCTCCAATTGGGCATGGGATCCCAATGGACTATAGATAACGACAACAATGTATCGTGGCTTGGAGAAGGCGTATACATGAGGTACATGAGTACCGTGAGGTAGATATAGGCGAGAGGCATTGGAAGCCTCACCTTTTGTGGCATGGATCTGATAAGCTAGGGGACATCCACTATGGACCGCTTTAAGGATTTAACATTCCGATGGATGGTTAGGTGATTGGGACCGTCTTTGGCCGCATCCCTGACGGAGTTTTGACGAGTCCGGATACAGCCGCAAAGACTTAGATGTTAGTGGACCGATGGAGATCGATGCCCCAGACCCTGAGTAGAGCATGGAGAGCACCCAAGACGCCAAAGGAGTCTGACCCGAGGAGATTCCATTGTCAAACCTGAGCGATGTCAGCGATGGGTAGCTCTAGACCTCTAGTCCTTGTTTCCCCAATTTTTAGGTGTAGATAGTTGGGAAGAGGGTTGTCTGTCGACCAAGCTCCTTTTTATGTGCAGTTGGTCGAGCGCTTTGTATATTGTAAATGTTGGTGTATAAGTATGTATAAAAGTTTTGTTCGATATTAGGTATGTTGTCTCTCTTCTCTATTCCCCATTCTATGTATATACGGGGTGTAGTTGCGTTTTCACTAGCGCAAGAGCTCTGAGAGTCGGTTAGTTGGCAACAGTAGCCTGCTGTCGCATTGTGTTATTTGACCCAACTCATCCCTTACTCTTGCATTTCGACTCAGTTGCCCAACTCCACCCCTTCAATATATAGCAATCGGGAATGTTGCGTGTGCTGGCCAGGCTTGGGACGTACACCTACAACGTTAGAGTAAATTACTTCATTAAAAAAAATATATTCTTGCATCAAAATTTATGGGATTTTTGTTTGATAATTATTTCTTGATAGAAAGTGATAATTTTTTTTTTGCCTGGTTGCGTGTACGCGGCGAAAGTGGATTATTCATCACCATCATAATCCGATTAGAGGTGTCAATATGGGTCATTGCCCCACTTTTTAACCCATTTGTTTTTTTTTTTATACACTTGGGTCATAGAAGGACTCAAAAATTAACAAAAATGGGTCAAAATATGGTTTAAGATTTTAAGGCCTATCAAATATGGTTTCTAATAGATTTTACCTCAACCCATTTTCGGACCTATTTTTGAACTATGGGTTTATAACTTTCCAAGGCCCCTACCGTCCCCCCCTCCCCGTGGCTCGCTACACCACCAGCTCGCTCACTGCTGCCCACCACTTTCGCTCGCGTCGCTATTACCGCTACCCCCCCCGTCACCTGTCCACTCCAGCCACCCACCTCTCGAGCCTAGGGCGAGCCCGTAGCTAGCCGATATTTGAGACTCCTGCAAGCCTACCGCCTAGCTGTGAAGTGCTCCTCTACCTCAAGAAGTTTACAAGAATCAGAACCCTAAGCGCGCTGATTGACTCAAAAGAACACCGATCTACGCCAAATCGGCGATGCATTTTCTCCACCACAGCTCAAATCTACCTCAAGCCTAAACCTGAGCCCCCATGCTCAAGAATCCGCCGATTGCAAGTTCGTCTCGATCTCTTCACGTACTTTTTGTCCTCTTCTCTTCGGGCTCGCCGGGATGCGGCCAGTTGCCAAGCTTCTCACCGAGACACGGCCAGTTGCCTCTTTGTCTTCGAAGCCCTAATACTGGTGGATGGAGGAGGGATGTTGCAGATAGAGTTGCAAAAGGATTTGCAGATGGAGGTGCAGACGAAGGAGGGAGGAAGAAGAGGAAAAAAAAAGGGAAAAGAAAAGAGAAAAAAAATAAAAATTAAAAACATTTTATAAAAAATTATAATAAAAAAATTTCATAAAATTTATATTGTATGAATTGGTTAAATATCATTTTTAGCAATATCATTTTTTTTATATCAAATTATAAGATTGTATGATTTGTTTAAATATAGAATTGTTTAACAAATACAGGTCGGGTATGGGTTAGGTATGGGTCAGGTCGGATATAGGTCATTTAATTTGCATTAAATAAATATGGGTCAAAACGGGTTAAATAGGTCAATATGGGTCGGACCATATTCGACCTGACCCAAATCCGATCCAACCTGCCCATTTGACACCTATAATCACGACCAAATGCGGAAAGTATGCTTAGAAATTGGCCTGAGGGATAGCGACAAATATTTTTCTTGTCGTCTTTGATAAGAGCAAGTGGATGATAAATGTTGTGTTCCCCTTTGGTCTAATCAAAGTCGACGAAATGAAATTTTTCATTGCCTTTGATCAGAAAAAAGAAGGCTGTAAGAAGTGGGCCATCTAAAACAGAAATTAAAATAATTTAAAGTCCACCAACATAATTAAGCCCAACTTTCTTTCCCCAGCCGATAAATTCAATTTTTCAGCCCAAATGTCTCATTCTTGCAGCTGGTGTAATGAAATCAAAAACAAGAAGTGAAGAGAAGAGAGAAGGAAGAATTAGCCCATTAGGGGGAAAATAAAACCGGAGAGAGAGAGAGAGAGAGAGAGAGAGAGAGAGAGAGAGAGAGAGGGGGGGGAGGGGGGGGGAAGATCTTGGTTCAGCAAGCTGTGGACACCTCAACATACCGAATTAATGTTCTTTTGAAGCGCTTGGTAAGAATTCCAAACCTTGCTTCCTCAATTAGAGAGAATTCGTTATTAAAGCTGTAATTCCGGACTTGATTGAATTCTGAGTTGCTGCATTGATTTTAGAGGTTTTAGACCTGTGAAATCATATTGTAAAGTTCTTTCCCAAAAAAAAGAAAGAAATCATATTGTAAAGAAACTTTAGGGTGTCTTGTAAACCGTGAGAATTTACAAAAGTCAATTTGGAGTTATAATTTGATCGGAGTACAATTTTAAAACTTAGTGCGTATTAATGAAATCAGAGGCAAGTCCACCCTTTAAGTATGTCGAGTTAGCTTTCTGATAATTCCTATATCCACTTGAAAGGGCGTCCACAGAGTTCAGACAAACTTGTCTAACTTTACATGCGAAGAGCCGCAGTACAGTAGACCTCAATAATTATTTTGCTTTGAGTGAGCTTTTTGTTAGCACATCAAATTTATTATGTTATCGAAAAAAAGCTTAGTTCATTCGAGTCTTAATTAAGGTAGTTACTACTTAATTTTGGCTTACGTTTTAGGAATCCAAATTTTATCCACTCAAGGTAGCTATAAATTTATCATGACCTAAGTCCTGACTCGGAAAGAGCTAGGAATGAGCCCACTAGCCTATCATTGAAACTGATTTAGCTAGAGCTTTTATAGTGGTGATAAATTACGTCGCCACGTGATTCCCAATCCAAGAAGGACAGACAATGCACCTTTGTCCAATTTAGAAAGGCGATTCAAACCACTTATCGTTGGGAAACCAAATCCTGTTGTGGATGACTATTGGAGCGGAGGGCGTGGGGGTGGAGAGGGAGGTATATTCAATCAGGCCGTGTTCATTCCATGGAGGTTTGTGCAATCGAAGGCATGTAGGGAGGGGGTTCGACAGCAGCAATATGAGACTGGGTGCAGAGTTGGATACTAGTTACCAGAGCAGCAAGATTATAAATCTATTTATTTCACGAAAAATTAATGATTTAAAAAATGATCATTGATATTATTTAAAATTGGAAAAAAAAAAGATATTATTTGAAATAATTAGCCAATAAAATACATCTTCAAGTCCTTAAAATGATCACTTATCATTTTTTCAGTCAATACCTCTTCTGTCTACCCAAAAAATGTGACATTTAGATAATCATTGGTGACTTCTATTATGGAATGATCCATCTTCAAGTCATGAATTGCCGGCACCACTTAGGCGAATCCTTTAAGTAGGATATATCATCTAGGCAAAATCAGACGAATCCGTTAAGTAGGATAGATCGTCTTTGGAATCCTTTCATTATGAACTTTATCATGGGCTAACCTACAATGGCACCCAAAAATCGTTTTTCAGTCTATACCTCTATTCTCTGCCCAAAAAGTGACATTTAGGTAATCATTGGTGACTTCTATTATGGAATGATCCATCTTCATGTGCTGAATTGCAGGCACCACTTAGTGCGAATCCTTTAAGAAGGATATATCATCTAGGCAAAATCGGATGAATCCTTTAATTAGGATAGATCGTCTTCGAAATCCTTTTATTAGGAACTTCGTCATGGGTTGACCTACCATACAGGTCATAGTCAGACAAATCCTTTAAATAGGATAGGTCATCTCTGAAATTCTTTAATTAGGAACTTCATCATGGGTTAACGTACCATATAGGTCACAATCAGGCGAACCCTTTAACTAGGATAAGTCGCCTCAGAAATCCTTTCGTTAGGAACTTCGCTATAGGTTGACCTACCATACGGATTTGAGCTTAACTTCTTTAAGGTATTCTTAAAATAAATCCTTAGGTATCTTTTCGAAGAGCATTCATGTCAAGCAACAGCTGCTCAACAGGCAGGTACGTGCCAGGTAAACCTCTCCTCCACCTCTCATGCACCATAAGAGTCTCCTTGAACCCAACTTGGACTCGAGCTTACATAGAGTGGTATTAGAGGATAGACATTGCAACTCCTTTTGCTTTCCCCAGTTGAGTAGATTAAAGCTCAAGTGTCGTTTTTTCTTTGAAAGGAACCTCTACCAAGCTCCTTATCAAAGAGGGACAGCTATTGACGCTTGAATTTTAATTTTTTTTTTACAAAATTAATAGAAAATTCATAAAAATTTATAAAATTAAAAAATCAACTTGGAAGCCTTGCCCAAGCTAAGGAACCAATTTTGAAAAAAAAAAGTAATTTTTCATATTTTTCATATTTTTTAATATTTTTCAAAAAATACAAAAATATTTGAAAATTCAGGAAAAATAACATTTGAGGCCACAAAAATACACGAAAATAGTCAATATTTTTCTTTTAAATCCCTTTTCATGTTGACTATCACAAATTCAAAAAATCCAATTCGGGGTCATGTCTTCCTTCACAAGCATAATCTCAAATCGGGCCTAAAAAATCCAATTTGAGTCAATTTATCTTCATTTTTTACTTTTATAAGTTGTGAAATTGTTCTCTAATAGTCCAAATTTTCATCTTGGCACAATTGTATTCGGAATGACTCAATTTTGCAAAAGGGCCTTAGTCGAATTTTGCATTTTTCAATTTAACCCCTAAGTTAACCAAAAATGAAATTAAAATTTTTCCAGGGCTACCCATGAAAATAAAAATCCATCACTCTATACTTTTTAACATTCTAAATCTATTGGTGAGGGTATTTTGGTCTATTTTGGCTGTTTAGGCTTTGGAATGCTCAAAATTCCATTTCGGTTCAAACCCACAATTTGGGGTTTTTGTGCGATTTCAATTGAAATTTTCATGAAAACCACATTTTCAAACATGATTCATCATGGGAAATCCATTTATGGCCTCAATTTCATCAAAAAAAAAAAGTCGAGTTACAGCTTAAATTGGCCTTTTTCGACAAGTCGGGTTGTCGGGTCAGGCCGGGCCGACCCGACCTATGACCTGGCCACTACCCACCTTCTCCATCCCAAAACACATGCACAGAGGAGGGGAGCTGGGGTATCATTTTTTGGAGAAGAGAGTGGGAACAAACGCAAAAAAAAAGAAGAGAATAGGAGATCTTTTGAGTGTTTTGAGCTATTGAATGGGGAAGTTCCAAGGGCGTGGAGTCCCCTAGGCAAGCTAGTTCATCAGGATAAGAGGGAGGCGTCGGCTGGAACAAAAAAAAAACTGAAGAGAGAGAAGCACCATGGCTAGTTTGTGAACCAGTTCGGGTTGGCCAACAGGAGCTTTTCGCGAGTGATTTTAGAGCACACGGAGAGGCTCCTCGAGCGACCACCACTCAACCAAGATATACCTACACACCACCTACCTACAGAGCTATCACTGACGTCCATCCGCTATTTGAGTCACCGAAAAAGGTAATGCAAATACCCCTCCGGGACTGCTTTTCACTGATTTGAGCATTTTTGCCCGTTTGGTCTTATGTGATCCTAGGGTCAAACGGGACCAAACCAACCATTCTTATACATGCCTAAATGATTATTACATCTCCTTTGTAGTATTTCATGCTTTGGTTTCACATGTAACGTCCCGGATGCACGTTTTCTAACAATGCACATAACGTGTTTGATAAAATGCCTCGGATGGTTCAAACCCCCGACTTTGAACCTATTTTTCGTGATTGTTTCATTTGATATTTCATTTTTTTTCTTGCTCAAATGCATCCTACATATGTAGATCTTCGTTTTGATATGCTGTACTGCCCTTAGTTGCGACCGAGGTATGAGATATGCTCTTCCAAAATTGCCCCGTTAGTCTGATCGAAATCTAAAAATTTTGCCTAAGTGTTGGACTCAGTCCAACTTGCTTGCTTCGTGCTCATTTTTCAATATCTTAACATGCGTATTTTTGGGCGATTCTTGATTTATTGTGTTCCCAGTACATATCAAAACATGTATATACTCTCATTTGCTCTAAGTTCAATCTTTGAAGAGGGTTACGAGGTCGGGAATACCCCATGTTGGCATGATTTGTGCCTTGATTGAGTATAAAACAGCTCAAATCTCAACTTTCAGGATGATTTTCTCTCTCATCTTGTGTGCATTTTGGATAATTCTTGGTTGAGTCTCTTCCCTTGGTGTAGCTCTTCACGTGGATATATCATTTGCTTCTTGGTTGTGAGTGAAGCACGAGTTACGCCCTTTTGAAGTTACCTCGTTGGTCTGACCCGAACCTAGGAATTTTTCGTAAGTGTGGAAAACAGTCTAACTTGACGAATTTTCACCCAATTTTTGTTACCTTTCCTTTAGTATTTCTTACTGTTCTTGGGTCCTTGCCTTATGTGTGCATAGTATAATGTAAAGGTATGAGTTTCAGCTCGTGGTTTAGTCCATAGAGAAATTCACGGGGTCGGAAATATCCCCTGTTGGTCTGATTTGTACCCTGATTTGAGTTTCAAATAGCTCAAACCCCCGACTTTCAAGGTGCTTTCCTCTCTCATCCTGTGCACGTTCCGGGTCATTTTTGTTTCATTTTGTTCCCCACATATGGATTTCTATGTTGGTGTATTTCTTTTTTCATTTTTCATAAACGAGAACCAAGTTACAAGCCCGTGAAAACGCCTCACTGAGTTGGGAAGCTAGAGGCAACCCTTGTTCTTTCTCCCATGTATTTAGATAGCGCGTGAAGGCTTCTTCTCGGCGTGTTTGTGATGCGTGCATTTGGTCTTTTGTCGAAACGTGTGGTATTTTTGAAACCTTGTGTTATGTACTTCGTCTAGTACTGAACTTTCTTCTCTAAAAGCCCACGAGATGGGAGATTTCGGAG
Source organism: Psidium friedrichsthalianum (assembly GCA_019149425.1). Lineage (NCBI taxonomy): Eukaryota > Viridiplantae > Streptophyta > Magnoliopsida > Myrtales > Myrtaceae > Psidium > Psidium friedrichsthalianum. Next base: position 70,326 of record JAGVVM010001458.1, on the reverse strand, counting down.
CTTGCAAATAAGCACATAACCTATTTATCCGCTTGGGTTCAAAGTCCAAGTTCCTTGAACTGCTCGGGTTCACACCTTCGGGTGAGCTTTCACCATTTTCTATGTCCACTTTTTGTCATTTTTTTATCTTCCACTGTTCCTTGCATGTTGTAGTTCATGTCAATATGTGATTTTGTTGTTGACTGTGTTTGAGGTGCCCAGAAACAGGGTGTTAAAACCCCTCCGCGAGCAGCCCTTTCGGCAAGAATAGAAACTAAGTCTTGAGGCAATCAACATCAATTTTTCCTACGAGTTTTTGGTCATGTTATGGTGCTTCCATTCATAGTCCTTTTGTCCACATCATTCCTAGGATGTTGTAGTTCGCATCCATATGCGAGTTTGTCCCTAGGTGTGCCGAGGGATCAGGAATTAGTGCGAGAAAATCCATCGACGGGTTGTTTTGTCGATAATAAAAATTCAACAAAAATCCAAAACTACGTCATTTTAGACCGGCCCGAGACCCATTCGGTCTGGACTGGATGCCCTCGAGGCGTGGGCGGATCAACCTAACCCGGTCCAATAATTAAAAAAAATAAAAATAAAAATAAAAAAAATTAATTAAAAAATGGAAATTCCAGAAAATTTTTAAAAAATTGGGAAAAATTCTAAAAAATCCAAAAAAAATTCAAAAAAGCCTCAAAAATAGGAAGCGGGTTATTTTCAATTGATTGATCCTATTTTTGATAGACTTTCCTTTTTAACCTTTTCAAAATGATGATTTTTCCCCTCATGGCAAATTGTCTCCAAAAAAATTTTGAAAAAATTTCAAAAAATCTCGAAAATTGGGAAATGAGCACATTCAACTGGCCAACCCTATTTTCGATGGTTTGGATTTCAAATCCCTTCAAAATTACAATTTCTCCCTTTGGGCAAATGTCCCCAAAATGACAATTTTGCCTTGTGGGCAAATCGCTTCCAAATCATCCCAAACTTGTCCCAAAATTTAATACACCACTTCTCTAAGCCAATAGGGCTTTATTATGGATGTCATGTATTGATTTGATACATTTTATCCGCATGCTTTTGATCCTTGATTTGCGCACCTATCTTACTGATTGTGATTAATAGGTTAATTATTTCCATCTGCGTGAACTCCTAGATTTTAGGATTCTCCCATCCCAATTCATCTGCATGAAATCATAGTCAAGAAAATCGCTCAACTTCGGTACCAAAAGGGCGTCAATGGCAACATTGGCATAATTAAATCCCTGATCCCAAATCTTGGTTCCATTAGAGTCGTACAGTTACTCCCACAGCCCGACAAGGTTTTTGATCTATCTTCCGCAAAGATTAGTGGTGACTCCAAAAGCATGTACATGTATACACATGTCACCCGACCACACTTAAGGTTGAATCCGATAACCCGCCGCGATCTGGTATGGGCTTGGGAGGGCTCAAGCTAAGCTCGCTTTAAGAGGCAACTTAGCAATCCACCAGCCGATCTCGATTCTCGAAGATTGGGTCGCGACAAATATCATCAACAATTTGTGTCTAACTTTCTTTGTAAACAATGAAAGTATCTTCCTTCGTTCATTTTTATAATTGATCATTTTGAGAAAAATATTTTTCAAACCATTTGTTTTCCACAAAACAAGTGGAACCTATTCCGATGCGCGTTACTTTGGAACTAGTGATGCTTATATTGTTTCAGCTAAATATTCCATATTAATGCGGGTAAAACCTAAGGCTAAATATTAGCAAGATAAATATATGACTTATTAATGGGGAAAATTGCCAAAAAAAAGCCCTAAAACTATTGCAATTATGCCAATTCAGTCCTAAAACTTTTATGTCAATTCAATCATTCTGGCCAATTCTAGCAAAAATTGATGATGTGATGCAGGCGGTGCTGATGTGGCTAATTTTTAATAATATCTCAATATTTTTTGAATTTTTATTTTTTTTCCTTTTCTTTCTCTTTCATTTTTCTTTTTTCTCTTCTCCTCCATCCGACACTAGGCTCAAGCCAATCAAAGCTCAACCCTGGTGAGGCGTGAACTCACAATATTGGCGTGGTCACACGAGGCTTGACCTCATTATCGCTAGCGAAGTTAAGCCTCACCATGATAGGCACTCAACAACAGCGAGGTCGCACCTCACCTATGGCCAGTTAGGGCAAGTTTTGTCAATCCTCACCTCTTGTTGGCTACTGGCCGAAGAAAGAAGAAGGACAAAAAGAAAAAAGAAAGAGAAAGAAAATATTTTAAAAAATTACAACAAAACATAATTAAAAAAAGTCTTAAAATGTTATTGAAAATTGGCCACTAGCACCGGCCGCACCTTGTCCGCAATTTCTAGGTAAAATTGGTCGGAAAAGACTAAAATTGGTACAAACGTGAAATGTTTAGGATTGAATTGATTAGAAAAAAAGTTTAGGAGTGAATTGACACAATTACAATAATTTTACGATTGTTTTGATAATTTGCCGGTATTAATGCTCTGATTTAAAAGAACTAGTGGACTTTTATTGAGTTTGAAAGATTCGATAGAGCTTCACGATCGATGTTTTGCCCTCTTATCAGTTTGAATTGTTCACGCATAAGGTCCAAAGACATCCACCTCATGCCAGGCATTGTATAGACAGCCATTTTCCTGTTCCAATCCTCGGTAGAAACGACCCTTGGATCATGGCTTTTAGTGTGGCTTATGTGCATGTGAAGAGGACCAATGGTCAAGATTCTAGCGTAGGAATACCTGGAAATAAAAAGTTGGTCAAAACACGTGCATGGAAAAATCTTTTCATGTGACTCTTGCGAAATGATTTTATTAAGTTAATAGTTTCTTGCGAATTTGTTAACCTTGAAAGGTACTTTTTATATTAGCATAGCATGTGACTCTTGCTAGAAAGAGTCGAGAAGACAATCCGTGAACATCGGGTTCTTAGAACAAAACGAAAAAGGTTAACATCCTCCAGCAAATTTCGACAGTGATTCCAATTCTTCTGTCATTTTCAAAAGGGAGAATCTTGATGTAATCAGTCAAGTCAAAACACAAGAAAAGGGTGTATCCATCCGGCTCATCCGGCTACGGTCAAAATATAATTTGGAAGAACAAGATTATTAATTCAGTAATCATAAAGTCAACTAGATAGACATAAGGGGCCTTAATCACCGACTTAAAATCAGAGTTAAAGAAAGAAAATATTATTAATTCTAAAGATTCGGAGGCGGAGGAAGATGCGTACATTGGGAGGGACACTAAGGTGGACATTTCAGAGGTTTCTAATGCAACAATGTCTGGATTGAGTCGATCGTAAACTCCAACATAAGAAATCAAATTATTAGATTATACTCCGATCACATGCTAAAAATTATTAATTCAGTAGTCACAAAGTCCAACAAGATAGACATAAGGGGTCTTAATCACCCACTTAAAATCAACTTAAAAAAACGAAAATATTATTAATTCTGAAGGTTCGAAGGAGGAGGAAGATGCGTACATTGGAGGGACGCTAAGGTGGACATTTTGGACGCAATAATGTTGGAGAGGGCTATGGCTTGCATGATCTATCGAGTTTAGACAAGATGGTGCATTTTTGCAGTTTCCTACAAGAGACCGGACAAGTGGGCCGAGTCACAACTCCCACTAAGCTTTCTTCCTTTAAATTTTGAATTGTTCAAGCACAAGGTTCAAAGGCGTCCACGTCATGCCATGCAATGTGTAGATAGCTCTTGCGTAGCCCATGTGCGTGTGAAATGAAGGGCACCAATAGTCCAAGATTCTAGCGTGGGAATAGCGGGAAATGAAAGATGGTCAAAACCCCGTGCATGGAAAAACCTCACCTGCATCTTTACTTGCGAATAGTTAGAGAAAGATAGACCTAACGTGATTGAACGAAGAGACAAGAAGAATCTCATTTCTTTTATCGCTATCAGGTGGTGTCGGGGACTGCCCTTGATTAGTCCACCCACTTCGCGATTTAAGGGCGCAATCCATCGTATCCAACTTGATGCATTCAGAATTTTCCTCGTAAAAGTATTGTAATATTAACGCGGAACGACATGATATTACAAATTAAGTCAATGCGAACGCCTAGAAAAAATTAACGAGGAAGATAAAAAGACGCCAGAGATTACATGATTTAGTCCGAATATCGATATCTATATCCACGAAAAGAGTTAGTAAGAACAATTCACTATAATCGGAAAATCAGAGCTACAATCGTTCAACACACTCGTAGTTTTTGCAACTAAATTATATCAAAAATTTAAAGTATTTACAAATAAAATAATTTAACTGGAATAAACATACGCACAAATCACCAAATTAACTTTTGATCGTGCCCACGGAATATTCTTGTGGCTTTTATATGCTATCTTCACTCAGCGTTTACAGAAGAAAATACCCTTCACTTTTGTTTTCTTCCGCTCTATGGGCCCACGATCCAATTGTGGCTTTTACATGCTATCTTCGCCGAGCGTTTACAGAAGAAAACGCCCTTCACTTTTGTTTTCTTCTGCTCAATGACCCCGCAATCTAATATATAAATACATATACTATATGGGAGCCTTTTATTTCCTTTTATTCGGCCAGAAGAAGTCCCATACAGTAGCAAAGGAGTCCACGAATCAACTCGATCAAATCTTGCATATTTCAAGATTTTCTATCACCGTGCATTTTAAACTCGAGACATAAATTTAACAAGGTGTTCTTAATAAAACTTGAACCCAAGATCGCTAAGCCCTTTTCTCATAATGGTGTATCCATCTAGCCAATGGGAAAGATAATAATTATTTTTTCAAAGAACAGAAATAATTAAGTTGGTAATTACAAACCAACAAGATGACGTAAGGGGTCTTAATCACCAAGTCACATACAAGTTGAAGAACAAAAACGTTAATTCCGAAGATTCGGAGGAGGAAGAATATGTACATTACGAGATAAAGTGAGGTGCACATTTCGAGGGTTCCTGTGTAGGCTTCTTACGCAACAATCTCTGCATTGAATTGATCGTAAACCCCAACGTAAGAAATCAAAATGATTAAATCATGCTATGGTCAGATCATATGCTTTCGGATAATCTATTGGATAAAAGCATGTGCAAGCGAAGAAGGCCAATGATAATGGGTGAGTTCAGGATGTTGCATTTTTCGCAGTTTCCCACAAGAGTGCCGATAAGTGGGCCGACTTACGAGTGTGTTTGTTCGAGTGAAAGTGTTTTTCAGGAATTCATTTTCCAAGTTTTGACGTTTTAGTTCGCCGAAAATGATAAGTCAATCGAACACACTTTCCGGTCAACAAAAATATTCATGCATAAATTAAGGAAAAGTAAATTCTCAAATTTGAAGCGGTGAAAACATTTTTCGAAATTGCTCCTCTCGATTTTTTTTCTTTTAATTTCCTCGGCGGTCTTCGGCCCACGCTTGTGGCGAGGCGAGCTCGAACCTTGCTAGTCCTAACAACCAGAGACATAAAAGAAAAAAACATAAAAAAAACATAAAAAAAAATATTAATGAAATAAAAAAATGAAACATATTTAAAAATAATATAAAATTCAATTTGTTTTGCCTAAGATAAAATCCGAGATTGAAATCATTTTTCAAATAAGAATCAACCACCAGAAAATGTTTTCAATCAAATATCACCAAACAAAGGAAAACAAATTATTTTCTTGAGAAATTATTTCTGGGAAATATTTTCCTTTTTCATAGAGTTTTCCGTGAAATAAAAGCACCCTGCAACTCTGACTTAGCTGGCTTACATGAAGTTACAGTCCTGCCCTTGGTTTGCCGACGAAACCGAGTGATTTTGGTTGTTGCTTCTCTCTTGTTTCCTTTCTCGCCTTCTTTTTCTTCTTCATCCTTCCGCCCATAATTCCCAGCTTGACTAGAGGGATAACTATAGGCAACCCTCATACTGTAAAGTCGTACCATTATCTTTGCAAGGGAGGGAACTGGTATTCAAAGTCTGAATTGTTTAATTGACAATACTCACACGGAAGAGAAATTAATTTCTTGCATCAATCCATATTTTAATTAATGAAAGATTAGTCAAATAGTTTTTCTTTGCTCTCTTTTGGCAATGCTTGATCGATTAATCTATTCAACAGATGACCTGTGATTGGGATATGCTACTCAGGTTATCACATTAGTAAAGAATGGTTAAAGTTCCCAGATGAGAACATTTCTCATGAGCAGATCCACCAATTTCTTAGCACTCTAAGCCATCGTAGAGATTCTACTGCCAAATCTCCAAGCTCATGCATCTATTGCAGAAACTTCTTAAAGAAGAAAAAAGCCCCCTCCTTACAAGGAAGAAAAGAGACAAGATGTTGCGACATTGAATAAGATTGTGATAATTGTTAATTTGAGCCGACGGAAGTTGGATCGTCTTTTCAATTATCTTGATTTTTTGTGTTTTTAAGTTCAATAGATATATCAATGAGGGTTTGATATATTTCATGTCTTTAATTTGAATGAATTTTCTTATTTTGAGAATAGAAAAAAGATTGCATCTCATAATAGATTAGGATAGATTTTTAGATAGGATTGTAATATATTTGTAAGTTTAAGATAAGGCTCCTAATTAAAATAGGATTCGACTTAGTTTATTTCCGAGTTTGAATTGGTTAACATCTCACGTCAGACAATTTCTTTTAGGTAATTATTTATTTATAACTTAATTAAAAAAATCTACAAATGTCATGTGCATACCAAATGTAGATTGCATCACATATTTCATGTCGTCGTTGCCATGCCACCATCAACGCCATATCATTAACTATATATTATATTTTCCATGCCATTTTAAAATTGCATGGTAGGATCATATAGATAGAATTTTGCATGTCATGTTAGAATAGTGTTATTTTATACGCATGTCATTAGAATTATGTCATATTTCTAAAACAAATAGAGAAGTGGATAAACTATTTAGTTTGTGGTGTTGTAATTTTTTGTTTTCTAGCAATTTATTGATCGATTTTAATTACTAAGTGTTATTTTTATTGATTGCTCATCTGCATGATTACCTCTTGCATTTTAGGGATTTAGGGTTAAAACTAATCCAAGTTGCCTGAAAAATACTTTTGAAATACATGAGAGAAAAGATACCGAAATGGCATTAGAGTAATCCAGCGTAATGAAGTTCCCAAATCATTTGAATCTCTAGTTTGTAGTAGTAAAATATACTCTTGTACTTTACTAGGGTTTGTAATCAATCCACCAAAAGTTTATTAGTGGCGAATTCGAAATAAATTTGCACGGAAAATATTGAACCGAAAGTTGTGAATTAGTACAGGTTTGGAAAAGTTCGAGCTAAGTGTAGACTTAGTAATCCATTAGCCAAACTCATAAGTGGTTCACCTGAGGATGCGATTGCAACATTAGACTGATATGTCTAAACTTTCCATTATAAGTGCTACTATAGCCTCTTGCCAAAGTAGCCTGACTGTCACAATTAATAGAAATATGAAGCATAGGACTAGACCATGATTTGATATCCAATAACGAATTTCGAATCTATTTAGCCTCTTTCCTAATTGCTGAGTGAATTATGCATGTGTCCTTCAGAAAATTCCTACATCAATAGTATGTAGTAAATTAAGGCAATAAATGTCACAGGCGAAAGTTATAATCGGATGATTAACGGGGTAATAGCGGAAAGAGCGAATTGTATTTTCCATGTCCGTAGTTGTCGGTAAGCGATTCCATTAAGATTGAAGTATTGAATAATCGCCATTGGGTCGATTATTTAGAGTGGCGATGAGATCTGTATCACCACATTATTGTTAATGGAGACTTCTACGTCTTACGTATTGGATAAGTGATAGATTAGAAATTTACCTAGTAAAGTCTCTCCCTGGGTCTAGTAAATTTTGCTGAACATTTTGATGGGTTTAAAACACCTATCCGCATTATTAATGTTTAGATCGGACACTGATTTTATTGTTTATATGCTGATAGACTAGATATCTTGGCAATTTATCAAAATATTTAGTTTGAACCATATGTTTAAGTCATTTGTGACATTTTAATTTGACTATATCACCTCTATTTTTCATCACATACTTTTGATCCAATCATTAAACATTCAACCCTAGTTAAAATACCGAAAAATTGATCACTTGAGTGTCGTCAGTGATTTCGCTCATTGGAAATCCTATGTGGACGCTAAAAAAATTGACGTGGCATCACCGACACAATTTTTTTTTGCATTAAATCTGACATGGCATTGCCGACATAACTTTTCACCTCCTAAAATCTCATAAATTCTGTTATTTATTTTTAATTTTCTTTATAAATTTGAATTGTAAAAAAAAAAATTGATAGCTGTCAATTCTAGTCCACACACTCGTGTGCTTTTGATGTGGGACAAGGCACTTCTTTTTTTATGTGTTACAATAAAACTATGAACAAAATGTTGGGTCATTTATGAAATACATTCGGCTAAATTTAATGCAAGTACGTTTATCCGAGTGAAATAACAAGACTTACTACAATAAATTCATAAGAAGAACAGAGGGCTAAGTGACAAAACAAGAAGTAGACAAATCGAAACATAACCAAAAAACAAAAATTCTCTAGTGTGACTTTTAGTTGGTCTCATTCAAGACAAGATTAAAAAAAAAAAAATTTGGGGCTGGGTTGTAATTTGCTGAAGTAGGTCTCCTTTCATTTTCCTCCCCAAGAAAATGTCACGGTATCTTTGACTTTACACTTGATTGACTGGACAATTATTAAAGGGAAAACCGTCAGGCATCTCTTGTGGAAAATGAGTGCACCCACCGCAAGAGGGTCGAGGAAGAGACGAGTTTGTCAAACACGTGTAGTTGAAAACGGAATTTTGAAATCATAAGGGGTTCCTAAAGCACCCATCATCATATCCAATTAAAAAATCTGAGATATTAGATATTATTTTTAATTTTTTTTTACTGAAAAACATACCAGTTCAAATATTCATTGTCCTATGATTGATTTGCGCGGACAGCAATTAAGTGAAATTTTAAGAGTTCTTAATTAGTATATATTTTAAACCAAACTAGACAAAGCTATTATACATATATGGTCGGTGTGTAAATTTGTTGGAGATCAAGTAATCCAAGAGAAATGCTAAGTATTCTTCTTCTTCTTCTTTTGGGCCAGAAAGCATTCTTCTAGTTTGCAAACCTAATATATCAAATAATTTGATAAATTGCTATTGAGAATTAAATATGATTTTTTTTATTGCTACATCACCCAATAAAATGGATCATCTTAATATGGGTAGCATTGCTCTTTCTAGTATTATTGTTGGGAAGAAAGTCCAAAGAACCATCCTTTCTCTTCGAAACACGGCAAAAGGGAAATAAGTAAGCCTTATTTGTTGTGCTATCTAGTGTGCTCGTAGTTCTCTATCATAGAGTCCGCGTCTCTTGATGAAATGAAAAATGCTAGTTAAGAATTATCTGGGACATTAATTTAAAAGAAATTTTTTAAAAAATTTTTTCAACGGTTACATTTATCACCAAAACAGTTAAGGCAAAGAAAGTGTAATTTTTGTTAATTGGCTACTTAACAAGTATTCATAGAAATTGGCAAAAGAAAAAACAAACAGTCACGGAATCAAGGAAGAGGCAGGGGCTGCCACTTATTAAAATGGCCATTGCTCATCTTTCTGATTTTTTTTCCCTCAATTTCATTGAATATGTTTTTGTTAATTATTTAGCAATATTACCTATAGTTGTTTTATTGGGGATAAACTCAAGATCTTCAAAAATGATTGATTTCCTTTCCATGTTAAACATTTTTTTTGTCAACGTTAAACATACTTTGATAAATGGTTTATTTGACGTTTAGAAAAGTGAGTACAAAATCTGTCCAAACGAAAAAAGTGAGTACAAAAGAGATGTATGTAGTTCACTAACTATAGTGGCTTGTTTATAAAGCACAAATATTGACACATTCATTCACACGTAATTTCTCCTTAATTCTTTGAAATTCAGATAATATTATTTTAGATATGTATGACAAGTTGGACGAGTGCCTACCAACTGACGTTAAACTGGCACTTCAAATGCGAGAGCAAAGAGGTGCAAGGCAAAGTTTTCGAGCCTTGGACTTAGACCTTAGGTGAAGGGGAAAGATGAATCTCGGGTCACGACAAATGCTATGAACCGGACCGTAAAAACTTGCTCATGGGCATTTTTAGCAGACCTCTCGCACCATGTCCGTTCTTTGTTACTCTGGTGCACGTATCGTTAGACTCATCAAACTAGGAGATAGAATGAGATTGAAAATAATATGATCCAAACTGACCGATTTAACTTATTGTAATCAATTTTCATGTAATACCAACATATAATTCATATTCGACATGAACGATATTGCTAAAACATTACTTATATTTAACATACTCTAAGAAAATTCATATCGAAAACTGAGATGAGAACACGGAGTGAACAAACTCGAGATTGAGTGAGAGTGAAAAAAAGTAAAGAGAGGGTTGTATAGAGATAGATTTAGTTTCAGTAAGTTGTGAATTCATTTAACACTCGTGTTATTTTGAATTTTATTATTGTGAACTCATTTATTAAATATAGCTAAGTCATGTGATGACCATTGACCAGTCTATTAAATATGGACCAAGAAATGGATATACCATGCCAGTTTAAAGTCGACCCAGAGAAGTCTTGCTTCACTCATTCATGGAAGGCGGCGCGTACGCACGCTAAGACAACCAGTGACTCACCCGAAGAAAATGGAGCTTTTCGATTCATCAAAGCAGGTGCTTCAAACCTTCCTCCGGCACTCCTCCGCTCTAATGTATTCACGTGGCGATATTCTGCTCAATACCACGTTTTTACGTGGTTTCTCTGGTTCTCTGCACTTGATTTTGTTACTTGGACTCTTGGTTTCATGGGCGTGCAAGAAATTATGGGCACGGCGGAATGGTGTAGGCTCCAAAGAGAGCCGAAGAAGAAGCAGAATTTGGTACTATAAGCCAACTTTGATTTGCTGTTTAGGCTTATCTGTGTTTAATCTGGTGTTGTGTGTGGCGAACTACTTTTATTGGCATGCAAATGATTGGTCGGAAGAGAAACTGATTTCTCTTTTGGATTTAGCACTGAAGTCTGTCGCTTGGGGAGCTCTGGGTGTTTGTTTGTACGGCCAAAGCTCCGATTTTGGAGTGTCAAATTTCCCTCTTTTTTTGAGAGTCTGGTGGGGTTTCTACTTGTCCATTTCAAGTTATTGCCTTGTCATAGACATTGTTCTGTATGGAAAGCATGTTCCGGTGAGAACACGCTATTCTGTTTCTGATTTTGTCTCTGTTGTCACCGGTTTATTTTGCTGTTATGTGGGTTTCTTTGGTAAGATTGAGATCGGTGATGATGTGCTTGAAGAACCCCTTTTGAATGGTAACCTAGGTGCAAGCAACCCCGAATTAAGTAAGCGCACCGGAAATAAAACTGTGACCCCATACTCAAAAGCGGGTTTATTGAGTATAATTAGTTTCTCCTGGCTGAGTCCTTTAATTGCTGTTGGGAATAAGAAAACTCTGGACCTAGAGGATGTTCCTCAACTTGCTCCTCGGGATAGTATAGTGGGGGCATTACCAGGTTTCAAGAAAAAGCTTGAGTCAGATGCTGGTTCAAGCCATGGAGTGACTACGTTTAAGCTGGTGAAGGCTTTGATCATGTCCGAATGGAAAGAAATTATCTTGGCTGCGGTGTTTGAGCTTCTTTTGACCTTAGCATCTTACGTTGGTCCATACCTTATTGATGCTTTTGTCCAATTCCTTAGTGGGCAACGCGAATTTGAAAGTGAAGGCTACCTTCTTGTTTCGGCGTTTTTGGTTGCAAAGCTTGTTGAGTGCCTCTCCTTTAGGCAGATGATGTTTAGGCTACAGCTTGTAGGGATTAGGACTCGCTCATTGCTGGTTGCAGTTATCTACGACAAGGGATTAAACCTTTCATGCCAGTCTAAACAAGGGCATACTAGCGGGGAAATCATTAATTTTATGTCTGTAGATGCAGAGAGAATTGGTGAGTCTTGCTGGTGCATGCACGACCCTTGGCTAGTACTTGTAAAAGTTGGGCTAGCCTTAGCGATTCTGTATAAAAATCTGGGGCTTGCATCTATGGCAGCTTTGGCAGCCTCCGTGCTTGTTATGTTAGCTAATATTCCTATGGGCAAGTTCCAGGAGAAATTTCAGGAAAAGTTCATGGAATCGAAAGACAAAAGGATGAAGGCAACTTCCGAGATCTTGCGTAACATGAAGATTTTGAAGCTTCAGGCATGGGAGATGAAGTTTTTGTCCAAGATTACCGAATTGAGGAATATCGAGACAGGGTGGTTGAAAAAATTTGTTTACACTCAAGCAATGGCCTCTTTTGTCTTCTGGGGTGCCCCAACATTTGTTTCGGTGACTACATTTGGTACATGCATGCTATTGGGGATCCCACTATCGTCAGGGAAGGTCTTATCTGCGATTGCAACTTTCAGGGTCCTCCAAGATCCCATCTATGCATTACCAGTTGTATTATCCATGCTAGCTCAGACTAAGGTCTCACTTGACAGAATATCATCATTCCTGCGCCTTGAGGATCTCCAGAACAATGTCGTTGAAAAGCTTCCTAAGGGAACAACAGATATGGCAGTCGAGATCATTGAGGGGAATTTTACATGGGACTTGTCTTCCTCTGAACCCACAATAAAGGACATAAACTTGAAGGTATTCAATGGCATGAAAGTTGCAGTCTGTGGTACTGTGGGTTCGGGAAAATCGAGTTTACTTTCTTGCCTCCTGGGAGAATTGCCGAAGATATCTGGAACCCTCAAGTTATGTGGCAGCAAGGCTTATGTTGCTCAGTCTCCATGGATACAGAGTGGCAAGATTGTGGACAACATTTTATTCGGCAAGGAGATGAACCATGAGAGATATGAAAGTACCCTCGAAGCCTGCTGTCTGAAGAAGGATTTGGAAATTCTCCCATTTGGTGATCAAACAAGTATAGGCGAGAGAGGGATAAATCTGAGTGGCGGACAGAAGCAAAGAGTACAGATTGCCCGTGCAATTTATCAAGATGCAGACATTTATCTACTCGATGACCCTTTTAGTGCTGTTGATACGCACACTGGATCTCATCTGTTTAAGGTTAATCACTTTTTATTGCTTTTCTGATTATGCACATACCACCCGCCATTTGCTTTACATTAGCCATTATGAAGTATAGCTTTCTTGATGGAAGAACAAGTTTGAAATAAAAAATCCTAGGTGCTGAAATTTTCTGCTCTTTGCAAGTCTTGGATTTGAGGTATTTTCTCAATTTTCTGCTACCTCTCATGAAGATACTAATTGAGTCTTTTATGTGATAGGAATGTTTGCTAGGACTTTTGAGTTCGAAAACAGTGATCTATGTTACTCATCAAGTAGAATTCCTACAGACAGCTGATCTGATCCTGGTGAGTGATTACTGACTTATGAATTGGTTTTGCTTAGAGTCACTTGTTAAATGGTAGTATGTATATTCGCTAGGTCATGAGAGATGGAAAGATTACAGAAGCTGGAAAATACAGCGAGATTCTTCATTGCGGAGCAGATTTCATGGAACTAGTAGGTGCCCACGAGAAAGCTTTGGCCGGCCTTGGTTACCACCAAGCTGGGCCAGATTCTGAAGCATCTGATGTCAACAATGGAAACAGTCAAACCGAAAGTACCGTGGAGAAGGAAGAAAAAAGAAATGTACAAGATGGTGAAGTAAGGGCAAAAGGGCAGCTTGTCCAAGAAGAAGAGAGAGAGAAAGGTAGAGTCGGTTTTCTTGTGTACTGGAAATATATTACGACGGCATATGGAGGAGTTCTCGTGCCTTTCATATTGCTGGCCCAGTTTCTATTCATGCTCCTTCAGATAGGAAGCAGTTATTGGATGGCATGGGCAACCCCCGTGTCGGAGGACATGGAACCTGCTGTTTCAGGATCGATACTGATACTTGTTTACGTAGCTTTGGCTGTTGGAAGCTCCTTTTGTATTCTTTTCAGATCTTCACTTTTGGCAGCCGCTGGCTACAAAACAGCTACAATATTCTTCAATAAATTGCATCTCGCAATATTTCGAGCCCCCATGTCATTCTTCGATGCCACTCCAAGCGGACGAATTCTAAGTAGGGTGAGTCCTAATACGGAACCTCACTCAAATAGTTCAAAGAGATATCTCCGAATACATAGGGAAGACAGATTATGCTTTTGTTGATTCATGCCTTGTTTGTTCAATTTCTTTTTCTTGAATGAGTGATGGATTGCACAGTGATGCAATGTTTCTTTTCAGGTCTCAACAGACCAGAGTGCTCTGGATTTGAGCATTCAATATATTGTTTCAGGATTTGCCTTCGCAATAATCCGGCTCCTGGGAGTTATCATTTTGATATCTCAGGTGGCATGGCAAGTTCTTATAATTTTCATCCCTGTGATCATGACCTGTGTCTGGTATCAGCAATATTACATCCCATCTGCTCGAGAACTGGCACGGTTGGTCGGTGTGAGCAAAGCTCCAGTGATCCAGCACTTCGCTGAAACGATTTCAGGGTCGACCACTATTCATGGCTTTGATCAAGAATCAAGATTCCGGAACACAAATATGGAGCTTTCCGATGCATATTCTCGGCCCAAGTTCCATGTTGCTGGGGCAATGGAATGGCTTTGTTTTCGCTTGGATATGTTATCTACAGCCACGTTTGCAATCTCTCTGATTTTGTTAATCTCTATTCCTGAGGGATTCATAGACCCAGGTAACAATGTCCCTGCCTGAGATCTTCTAAATGGTTATCTAGACCGATGAATATATTAGTGATCCTAACCTACTTCTGTTCTTCTCTTTGAAGCAATCGCGGCTTAGCTGTGACATACGCACTTAATTTGAACATGATACAAACAATGCTTATTTGGAATTTGTGTAATATGGAGAACAAAATTATATCGGTTGAAAGGATACTTCAATATACTGGCATCTCAAGCGAGCCCCCTCTTAAAATAGAGGATAATTGTCCCCATCCTACATGGCCAACATGCGGAGAGATCGCCATTTCCGATCTGCAGGTGCTACGAAAATTCATTTTCTGTTATGCTAAAACAATTTTTCAGCATGTCTTGTCCAGTCAATTGGACATAATTTACCTTTCTGACAATTTGGGTGGAATGCCAGGTCCAATATGCTCCACACTTGCCGCTAGTTCTGCGAGGCATCACGTGCACTTTTCCTGGAGGGATGAAAACGGGCATCGTGGGAGAACAGGCAGTGGCAAATCGACTCTCATACAAACACTTTTCCGCATAGTAGAACCTTGTGCAGGTCAAATCCTAATAGATGGCATTAATATCTCCTCAATTGGGCTGCACGATCTGAGGTCTAGATTAAGTATCATCCCTCAAGATCCAACCATGTTTGAGGGTACCGTGCGAAGCAATCTAGACCCTCTTGAGGAGTACTCTGATGAGCAGATTTGGGAGGTGCGTTCATTTATTTTCACAACGATTGTTGATATTTTCACGATTAGAACTTCTCTTTAGCTTATACAATATGGAACTACAGTCAGCTAATCTATCTTGCAATTGCAGGCATTGGATAAGTGCCAACTCGGGGATGAAGTCAGGAAGAAAGAAGGGAAGCTGGATTCAGCAGGTTATCTTTTGGACCCTTTTTTACCATCCAAGAAGTGCTTAACACATTCTGGAGTCGAATTTGTCTCATCCCTTGGCTCTATTATCTTGAGCTGCAGTTACTGAGAACGGTGAGAACTGGAGCATGGGACAGAGGCAGCTAGTGTGTCTCGGTCGCGTGCTGCTCAAGAAAAGCATGATCTTGGTACTTGATGAAGCTACCGCATCTGTAGACACTGCCACTGATAATCTGATTCAGCAAACACTGAGGCATCACTTCTCGGGTTGTACCGTTATAACCATTGCACATCGGATTTCCTCAGTTTTTGATAGCGACATGGTTCTTCTTCTAGAGCAAGGTCAGTAGTTTTTAACACCATCTCATCTCAGCCTTTCACATTCAGCTTATGCTTCATCATGTTTGTCTCACCTTTCTATCTCGCTGGTTGTATCCAGGCCTTGTTGCTGAATATGATACACCAAGAAAATTGCTAGACAACGAGGCTTCATTGTTCGCACAGCTTGTAGCGGAGTACACAATGAGGTCCAAGTCCGGTTTCAGCAATTGAAAACCACCTACTTCAAGTTGATCAAGAACCTATTGCTTCTAAAGATGAGAGGAGGAGTTGGAGTAGTTTGCTCAGCGGCCATGCCATTGCCAATAACTGCATATCTTTTATTACTAAATCTGATGCAATTTAAAGTGAAAACTAAACGCATTTCGTTGACGTCATTATATTGCATATACGGCGCATATGATATCTCTACATTGAGAATGTTCTGATGGAGGGAAATGAGAGGAAAGTGAGAATGTTCGGTGTGGTTTCACCCTACAAGAATTCCAAATCAACACCCTTGCTTCAGCTTCAAAGTGAATGTGGTTTGATCGAATATATTGATGAATTTAGCTCTAACGTATCGAATCTGTATTATGCTGCCAATATTATGGATGTTCATGCCTTGTCGATCACAATATTCATTGGCTAGGCTACACATCCAGGAACTTATACAATAAGAAAGAGGATTGGGAAATATACCCTGGTCCATAAGGTCTGCCTTGGGTTGTGCTTAAAAGTCTTATTCCGCAGGAGTCTCTATAGGTTTACAATTGCACAATTGACATCGTTGAAGCAGCTTTTGATGTAAGTCTCTTGAAACAAACTTATCCTCACCAGCATGAGAGTTTTTTCTTCGTTGCATTTACTTGCGAGATTATGACATTCTATTTTCCCCTCTGGATTAGAATCTTGTCATCGGCCAAAAAAAAACTGCCTTATCACAATAAATTTAAGGTAAAAGTTTTAATTTTTTGATGCGGCAGCTGTTGGAAAACATAGTTGAATGGGATGAATAATAGAATTAGATTTGAGGCGTACGAACACTCTCTTTAAGGATTTTTTTATCTCACAACGTTGCTAATAGTTTTCAGCAAATATACTTCAGGATATAACAAAGTCTTGGTGAGAACAGCATATAGCAATTCTGATAATTCTCCAAGATTTCTCTAGAGAAACAATTGGAAACAATGGCTTTGTATCCTTTGAGAAAACGAAAATAGAAGTTCAAGTTTTGAGAATAAACAAAATCTCTTAATATATAATAGTCGAAGAAAGACAACTTGTCATGTCTCAAAACTATAATTGAACACACTCTCATGTCCAAAGAACAATTGATTTGGACGCACCTCTTCATGACAAACTTATTCATGTCCATAGAACAATTGATGAGGACGCACCTTGTTAATTTCGGACACAACTTTTCATTGTTCGAAAATTATCTCGTCTGAAAAATTGCAACCCTTGGATATAAAATAATTAATTAAAATTCAAGAATAAAATTAATAAAATAACTACAATTCCTATGTGAATAGTCACAATGTTTCGTCGGGAATTAACAGTTTATTTTTTATTATAATTTTGAAAAATAAGAAATATAGGATTGTTGATAAGTGCTAATAATTATGTAGGCAAAGTGCTAAGTATGCCTAATAATCACACACCCGCACGTGGGCATAGTAAGGTCTAGTCCACTTGCTTGTTTCTCTATTTTTAAAGACTATAGTAGCCTTCTAACTAATAAAGTGATTGGCACTCTTCTTTCCATCCTATGTGGTATTAGAAAAGATATTTTCTTTGTTTATTTTGCAAACAAACTTCAATAATCCCCACTTTGTAAAAGAAATTTACAAAATAAAATTTCTCAAAAATACAACCAAAATTTTTAGGAGATTAATATACATATGTGAAGGTCTCTTTTGAGTTAAATCTTCATTTAGTGTAAGTATCATAAAACTCTATCAAAGTGACAAATAGCTGTCGGCTTTAAATTTGCTACTTTGTATAATAGAATCGAACATACCTCATATATACAAATCTCGTGTTTCAACGAAAAGTTCATATTTACTCAATACTATTATGGCCTTGTGCTTGTACATGTTTCACGAACTCTCTAGAAAGTATCCCTAACTTTCGTAAGAAGTGACACCACTTCTAAGCTCATATAAGTGAAGTATTACCACGTGTTTGTGTTACTAATAAATACGTTACTAAAACATATTATACTTCATTAAGACTATAATTAGTTATAAAACGTAACAGATGATACTGACTTCTCATGTTCAAGCTAATATCAATATCAAATATCACATTCAATAACTTATTTTTACCCATTAAACATTATAACTAGTGATATGCTAATATTAGATGGGTTACTATTATTGGTGATTTTACCAAAAGGTTTCAACCCATTTCATTTGAGGTCTCCTTTACTATCTCTCTTGATAGAGTCTTTGTAAAGGGATTGGTCAAATTCTTACTTGACCTCGCATAAACAATATTATGGTACCATCTTGAATCAATTATTTCACGAACTCGTTTCTTTATTAGATTGATATGTCTAGACTTTCCATTATAAGTGGATATCTACTCGAGAACTCGTTTCTTAGACTATTATAAAGCTCTGCTAAAGTAGCTTGACTATCACAATGAGTAGAAATAGGAGGCATAGGACTAGGCCATAATTGGATATCCAACAGCAAATTTCTAATCCACTCACCCTCTTTTCAATTGTTACTAAAGCAATAAATTCCGATTCCATTGTTGAGTAAGTTATTCATGTTGTTTCCTATTCGCCAAGATCAACACACATCTACCTAATGTGAATATCCATCCAAAAAGTGGAATATTTATCTCTAACACTAGAAATTCAAGTAGTATCGGTGTATCCTTCTAATCTAGTTAGATAATTATTATAAAGCAATTTCAAATTTTAGTTCTCTTAAGATGACTAAAATTCTGGTAATGATATTTCAATGTTCTATACTTGAATTACTAGTATATCCACTCAACTTACATAAGGAACAAGCATTATCAGATCTAGTGCAATGCATCGCTAAGACACCTAACAACAATCGTATTTTCTCTTTAAAAAAATAAAAAAATCCATAAAAATTCAAAAATTAAAAAAATCAACTTTAGGGACCTTGAAAGAAATACCCCCCATTTGACCAAAAAATGATTTTGTCAAATTTTCAAAATTTGTTAGCATTTTATTTTCAAAATCATAAAAATCAAAAAAATGAAAAAATGAAAAAAAAAAATCAACTTTGGAAATTTGCCAAGCCTAGGGAACTAATTTTTTAAAAAAAAAAATTTTTATCATATTTTTTGTATTTTTTAATATTTTTAAAAAAACAAAAATACTAAAAAATTGGGGAAAAATACATTTGAGGCACAAAATAATAAGAATAGTTAAATTTTTCATTTAAATCCCATTTCATGTTGGCCATCACAATTGAAAAATCCAATCAAAATTCATGTATTCCTTCACGAGTATAATCTCGAATCGGGCCTAAAAAATCCAAGTTGACTCAATTTATTTTTAGGATTTGTGACATTGTTCTCTAATAGTCCAAATTGTTTTATCACTGGCCCAATTATACACAGAAATGACTCAATTTTGCAAAAGGGCTTTAATTGAATTGTGCATTATTTTTAGCAGTAAGAAATGAGCTTAAATTTGAAAGCAATTGAACTAGACATGCGGTAATTTCGACCAAGCATAGGAGGTGTGTTGAAAATTGTGAGGAGATTTGAACTTAAAGAAATATTTCTCTAGGGACTGAATTGCAAATACTTAAAATCTCTAGAACTAGAGTGACAAATACCTAACACTTGAGAGTTATTTTGTAAATAACAAAAGAAGAGTTAGTGAGAAATTAAAATAGAAAAGGGGAAAATGGAGAGAGGATGGAGAATGGAGATAGAGAAGAGAAAATGGGAATAGAGAAGGGAAAATGAGATGAACAAGAGTTAGTGGAAAAATTAGACTGAAAGATAGATGAGTGGGTTATAAAAAGAAGAAGAAGTGAGCTTGAATGGGAAATTTTTGGGGGAGAGAAAATTTTGGATATTGATAGAGTTTTGAGAGATTGAAGAAAAATTAGAGAGAAAGAAAAATTTTAAAAAAGATAGAGAATTCTCTTCCAAGAGAGAATCTTGAAAATGGTAGGAGCCTAAAGTTAGGTGTTACCATCACCAATTCCTCCAACAATCAACACAAGTCACAAGTTGATCTCTGTCGTTTGAGCTACAATCTTGATCTATAAGGTGATACGAGATCCGAACTCGACAATCAAATCCATCAAATCAGTAACGATTATAAACCATTAAATCTTCGAGAATTTCGTCGCCTAATGGATTGATTTGAACTTCGATTGTGCCATGTCGTATTCATATGTCTTTGTATCCACATGTCGTACTCGTATTGCAATTTTTGCATTTGCCACTTAACAGATCCTAACCCAAATTGCGGTAGGCTGTTTCCCTCACTTGGTGATGTAAAGATCTCTTGTACTTTACTTTTTGCAATTTAATTTCGTACCATCAAACTTCAGAATAGGAAGGCTAACCCACCCGTTGGAGGTTAATTATTTACTGCTATTCCTGCAATTTAATTTCCGTACCATCAAACCCAGAATGGGAAGGCCAGCAAAGTCCGAGCCACCTATTGGAGGTCCTTTATTTACTGCATTTACTTCCTACAATTTAATTTCCGTATCATCAAATCCTAGAATGGGAAGGCCAGTCAAGCCGAACCACCCATTGGAGGTCCTTATTTACTGCCCTTTACTTTTTACAAATTTAATTTCTGCACCATCAAACCCTAGAAAGGGAAGGCCAAGCCAGCCGAGCCACCTATGGAGGTTCTTTATTTACTTGCCTTTACTTTCTGCAATTTAATTTCCGTACCATCATGCCCCAGAAATGGGAAGGCCAAGCCAAGGCTGAGCCACCCATTGGAGGTCCTTTATTTACTGCCCTTTACTTTCTGCAATTTAATTCTGCACCATCAAACCCCAGAAAAGGAAGGCCAAGCCAAGGCTAAGCCACCCTTTGGAGGTTCTTTATTTACTGCCATTTACTTTCTGTAGTTTAATTTCTGCATCATCAAACCCGAGAATGAGTAGGCCGAGCCACCTGCTGGAGGTCGTAACACTGCACATAAGTCATTAGCTCACTCCCTCTTTCGGCTTCAGGGAATTTTTAAGCTTTGAAAATACCAAAAAAAATGTCATCCATATGCATTCCATCTAAAAAGTGAAAATACAAAAAGAGAACACCTCACTAGAGTTTTAGGAGTAAACCAAGCCTAAAGTTACCAAAATAGGATATCTGTGGAATTAAGGTACCGAAAGGGCATTAGTTTTAATTAACTGATGTAACCAAGTCCTTGAACTCACAATATTTGGTTATAGAAGTAATTTAATTCTCCCGCTAATTTACTTAGGTTTTAATCGACCTACCAAAAATGATTAGTGACGACTCCAAATTCTAAAATCATTTCGAACAAAAACAAAGTGCGATTCGGTAGGGCTTGGAGTGTCCGTATTAGGTTAGTCAATTTAATTAACCTGATTTCTGTTAACTTGGAAATTTTTCACCGCTCGAAAATTTTAGGGTCGCGACAATCGCATACATCAAAGACCCTATATCACTTGCATATTCAAGTTGTACTATTACTCTACCAGTATTATAACTCAATTTAATACTGGATCAAACAGAGTACTCACTTCTTTGAAACCAAGATATTTAAATTTATCTAACATTTTCTCAACATAATGACATTGACTCAAAGAATAACCCCCACTATGTTTTTTAGCTTTAATACCTAAGATAGTATCTACTTTGCCCAAATCTTTCATTTTAAAATTTGAAGTTCGATAGTTCTTAGTTTCAATGACTCCAGTCAGATTAACTCCAAAGATGAGCATATCATTAATGTATAAGCAAATTAAAATACCATAGTCTTTAGTGAATTTAAAATAAATACATTTATTAGCACTATTATGCTTAAAAACATTGGATAAAATAACTTAATCAAATTTCTCATGCCATTGCTTTGGTGCTTGCTTAAACCCATAAAGAGATTTAATCAATTTACATAATTCCTCCCATTTCCAAGAAGAACAAAAGCACTAATTGTTTTGTGTAAATTTCCTCATTTAAATCTCATTTAAAAAAGCACTTTTGACATCCATTTGATGAATACGAAGATCATAAATGGATGCTAGAGCAAAAAGAATTAGAATAGATGTTATATGTGCTACGGAGCATAAGTGTCAAAATAATCTATTCCCTCGTCATATTCCTTGGCCACTAACCTAGCCTTAAAATCTTGGATGGTACCATTAGAATTATATTTTCTTTTGAAAACCCATTTGCGTCCAATAGATTTAGATCCTTTTGGTAAGTTTGCTAATACCCAAGTATTATTGGATGCCATTGAGTCTATTTCATCATCTATTACTTCCTTCTAAAAAGAAGCATCTCTAGAAGACATAGCATTAACAAAAATTTTAGGATCATCTTCTAAGTTTAATACTAAAGGGTGTTTATTTACAATGTCATTGTCTCCGTCTTCTTCAACAACAAAAACATAAGTAATAAAATATGAACCAAAATCCTATGGATTTCTTGCTCTAGTGCTTCTCCTAGGTTCGACCATGTCTTTAGAATCATTTGTGATTTTCTCATGAGAATATACGTATGTTTCTATGGGTTATGAATTATTCATATCTTATAACTGAGCATTATTCTCAATAATTTTAGAATCCATAAAACATTTATTCTCAAAGAATTCAACATCTCTTATGTTGACAATGACATTTGATTCTCAATCAAGAAGCCTATAAGTTTTACTGTGTTCAGTATACCCAAGAAATACACTTTCATTAGCTTTAGGGCCAAGTTTTGTTCTCCTAGGATCTGACACTCTGTAATATGCGAAACACCTCACACTTTAAGATGTGACAAGTTTACTTTTCTACTTTCCAGGCTTCATATGGACCGGTGTTGTTTTTCTTGGATGGTATTCTATTATGAATGTAACATGCAATAAACAATCCTTTTTCTAAAGATTAATTGATAGCTTTGAATTCAAAAGCATACAATTAACCATTTCTCCTAAAAACCTATTCTTTCTTTCAGCTAAACCATTTTGTTGTGGAGCGTACAATACTGAAACTTGATGAATAATATCATGTTCTTCGCAAAGGCTAAAAAAATGATTTAGGGAATATTCTCTGCCAAATTTAGGTGTTAACAATATTCTATATTTTGTTCTGTGCACGCATTCTTTTAGGACTTTGCTAGCAATCTGTCTTTGAGAATAACATCATTGTGAACCACAAATTCTTGAATGAATCAACCTCATAACAATTTTTAATCATTTGTTATTTATTTTTATGGGACTTACAATATGATATCAATCTCACAGTAAATCAAAAACCATCATATAAGCATTTCTTGTTCTTTTATACTTTTTTTTTTTGGGTTGGATCGTTGTTTCATACTTCTCCTTCCTTCTTTTCTTCCAAATATTGTTTTCGTACGCTTATTATTTTTATACTTTTATGGACATTTTTCCTACAAATGGTGAGAACCGTCAAGCATGTGCGCTTTTGATCCTTGTCTATATCCATATACCTATTTTGGCAGAATATATGGCCATATACTTCAGGGAAAACACCCAATTGTCTCACTTTCGTGTTTTTCATTATAGCTATTCAACTTCCTAATTGTAAATCAAAGAGGGGAAAAAAAAAGGGAAAATTGACCAATAGAAAGGCCTGGAAGAAGAAGAATTATACTACCCACTTTCTACACAAACAAAAGAAAAATCACTTGGTTAAATTACTTAATTGTCCTTATTGTACAATCAAGCTCATCTTGCACTCCATGCAATGAATTTAGAATGCTTCTCTCGTTTTTTCATATTTCACAAAAAAACTGTCTCGAACAAAAGAAAAAATGTCGATTTTTTTTTATTTCGTTGCACAATTAAGTTTTGACTTTTATTATTAGCTTATATACAACACAAGGATTGAAAACTAATCTCGCAGTATGGCATGCTCGGGACTTAATGTATTGAGATAGAATTCATACCATTTATTTTGCATCATTTACTTCCAAAAACCTAAAACCCATAAAATTGAATTATTTAAAGAAACTATCAAAATTTTCGGTAACTTGACTATAAACACAAAATTATTTTGTCCTTTAACCATTCTCAACTAGCCATGAGCTAGTTTTCACCCGAGGTCGATAGGTTTTTGGATTGATTGCACAACGAATCAGTGAGATGGTTTCCCAAAGAACTCCAATGATTACTACTCCATGTATGTCCCAAAGATAGAAAAAGACGAGTGCTTTGAGTTTGAGGTATCTTGTTAGATTCCTAACTTTTGGAATCGACAAGATTTTGATTAATCAATGTTGGAAAAATAAAATTGGACCCGGAATTTGAGCACCCATTTTCTCTAGAGCCACAGGCTTTTAAGATTATAGGAGAAATTTGTGAAAGCAATTTCTTTTTTTTTTATTTTTGATTCGGTATTTACAGAAGAATCTAAAGGTGGCATTGGAGTTGTGTTTCGATTCTGGTCTTCGTGGTTAGCTAATTCGATCGCTATTACACGAATGCTAAAGCGATCCTTGATCTAATTCCATGAAGATTTTTTTTCGTAGTGACCGAACTTAAAACGTAGGAAGTATGAACTCTCCTTGTTCTTGCACAACTAGAAGAAAATGAGAAAAAAAGGAATACAAAAATAAAAATATTCTGATTGTGGATCTCGTTGAAAGGCCGAGGCAAGTCAATATCTCGACTGTTAAGAAAAACAATCGCAGTCTTTTCGAGGTGTTTGGCGAGGAGGGAACTTTCCACTCAATAATTAATGGCCTTTCCACTTTTAACTCGCTTTTCTTTTCTGCGGAAAATAGTACATGTCTTCGGAGCATTTACCACCCACTTGGAGGGAGACCAATGATTCACGGTGATGTGGCATTTCATTATTCATGTTAATTCGTATAGATATGAAATAATGAACTTAGATAAAAAAAAAAATCACTTGAGATACTTAATTGAGTACAGTAAGGATATCTTTCGCAAAATGATTTGTTTTTCAAAAAAACTGTCTCGAACCAAAAAATGTCGATTTTTTTTTATTTCGTTGCACAATTAAGTTTTGACTTTTATTATTAGCTTATATACAACACAAGGATTGAAAACTAATCTCGCAGTATGGCATGCTCGGGAGAAAATGTATTGAGATAGAATTCATACCATTTATTTTGCATCATTTACTTCCAAAAACCTAAAACCCATAAAATTGAATTATTTAAACTATCAAAATTTTCGGTAACTTGACTATAAACAAAAATTTTGAGTCCAAAACACTTTTAGAGCATGAAATGTTTTCACCCGAGGTCGATAGGTTTTTGGAGATTGCCCGAATCAGTGAGATGGTTTCCCAAAGAACTCCAATGATTACTACTCCATGTATGTCCCAAAGATAGAAATACGAGTGCTTTGAGTTTGAGGTATCTTGTTAGATTCCTAACTTTTGGAATCGACAAGATTTTGATTAATCAATGTTGGAAAAATGAAAATTGGACCCGGAATTTGAAGCACCCATTTTTTCTAGAGCCACAGGCTTTTAAAATAAAAGAAAAAATTAAAAAAATAAAAAATTTTTTTTTTCAAATAAAATAAATAAGAATAATAAAGGTGGCATTGGAGTTGTGTTTCCGATTCTGGTCTTCGTGGTTAGCTAATTCGAACGCTATTACATGAATGCTAAAGCGATCCTTGAATCTAATTCCATGAAGAAATTTTTTCGTAGTGACCGAACTTAAAACGTAGGAAGTATGAAAATTAAAAACTAAATAAAGCAATTAAATAATAAAATAATTAAAAAATAAAAATATTCAAAATAATAAAAATCTACGTTGAGAAAACCGATCATTCACAAAGGGTTTTTACCGAATGATATTTACGTCAAAGTTGCATCCAAATACACTTTTTATAGTCGATCCTTTCAATCATCTTCTCTTTCTTTTTTTTTATAGTTGATCTTGTCCATAATGAAAAATTAGGAAGATAATCTTTTTTACAATTGCCAACGCGTTTCTGTTCCTTTTTTGTTCTGAGAACAAAAATTTTGTGTAGTTATCAAACGAGTTTCTGTTTCCAAAAATCATTGCCGGAAACAAAATAGAAAAGTTGTTTCTATTTCAAAGCATTGATGCTAGAATTATGATGAAATCATGTTAATTAGTATCCTCATGTAGATTAAGATGTGTCGTGTCATCTCATGTTTTGGTGTTTTTTCTTTGTAATTCATATTTAATCTCATTTCGGTAGATAGGTCTCTAACGTTGCCAGCCCTAATTGGAGGCAAATCCCGTTTTACCAATTGCAGCTCCCACCTCTTTCTCTCCTTCCGTTGATACGATACACAGTCAAACAATAAAAGGAATACCATAAAAAGATAAAAGAAGGAAACATATCTTGACAAATTCTATCAGCACGATGATGCAAATTCCATCATTAGGGCATATGAAAATAGTAGTAAATTAGTGGAATATAAGGAAAGTCGTCGATTACAGAATTGTCAAACCTTTAACTGATTTACGAAAATTACGGTACAAGGAGACCTCCTCATTCATAAGTTCTTTATATTCGACGAATTACATAGGAAATTTGCTGTCATTAATGACGGTGAATAAAAGCAAAAAAGAAAAGGAATTTATTGTAAGTATCAACAGTATACAATCAAATTATTGTCCTGGGAAGTACATTAGTAAAGACTGATGCAATCGAGACTAGGATGACTTTTCATAGCTTACCAGAAATTAAGGAAATTACAAGTGGTGATTTCTCTTTCCGAAAGCGAGACACTGTCCCATCTTTGCCAAACGGGATAGGCCTGCATATCTTCTGATAGTATGTGAGGTTTGCATGATTTTATGAACTAATTATTGAAAATCGTGTTGTTTTCTTGAATCTGAATGGATAAAATGTGGAATTTGCCGATCTATGAAACCGATAATTTTGTTTACTTCTCCATTGACTTTGAAAAACAAGTTCGATTGAGTATTTTCCAGGAAATGAAGACCGAGGCTTTTCTCGCCTTTGTTTTTTGTTTCTCCTTTTGTCCGCCGCCCCTGCCGTCTCCGTCCGCCGAGGCTTGCCTTGCGCACCACGTACATCCCTTGCCCAAGGGGGAAAAAAAAAAAAGAAAAAGACCAAATAGTTGACTTCTTTTGTATTTGTGGACCAACGCCGCGCGCACGAAAAGCGGGAGTGTATATGAGGACAACATCACCCTTCTTGGTCCTCTCGCACAACATTACCTTCAGAGGCTCATTCTCCCAAAGCACAAAAGCCCCCGCGCCAATCTCACGGAAACCCCCCCAAACAAAATGGGAGCTTCTGATTCACCAAAGCAGGTCACCCTGACCCTTTTCTCTCGCTCCTCTGCCCTCATGTCCTCAGCTAGCGATTTTCTCGTTGAACCCATCTTCGTTCACGGCTTTTCCGGTTCTTTGCACCTGGTATTGTTGCTTGCCCTGCTTGTCTCATGGGTGCGCAAGAAAATAAGGGCAAGGGATGATGAGGGTTCAAAGGGGAGTCATAGGAGGAAGAGGGTTCTCTTCTATAAACTGACTCTTTCTTGGGCCTTAGGCGTGTCTCTGTTCAATCTCGTCTTGTGCGCGTTGAACTATTTTTATTGGTATAGAAATGGCTGGTCGGATGCGAGACTGGTGTCCCTTGTGGATTTGGCTCTCACCAGCCTTGCTTGGGGTGTAATGTGTGTTTACCTGCATGGTCAGAACTCTGATTCTGGTGAATCCAAGTTCCCATTCCTGTTAAGAGTTTGGTGTGGGTTTCTACTTCTCTGTTTCCTGTTATTCCCTTGTCCTAGACATCATTCGGTATGAGAAGCATGTTGTCTCGTTGCCGGTTTGGGATTTTGTATCCGACATAATCTCTGTCTTGACCGGTTTGTACTTCTGTTGCGTGGGGTTCTTCAGGAAAAATGAGGTTGAAGAGAACCTCCTTGAAGAGCCCCTTCTAAACGGTAATACTTTGATATCGCGTAATACTGATGGTGTGGGGTTGAATAAGTTTAGAGGGAGCGAGACAGTGACCCCTTATTCTAGAGCTGGTATACTTAGCACAGTTACTTTCTCTTGGATGAGTCCTCTTATTTCCATTGGGAATAAGAAAACCTTGGACCTCGAGGATGTTCCTCAGCTTGATTCTGCGATAGTGTGGTCGGTGCTTCTCAAAACTTCAGAAGTAAGCTTCTGTTCAATGGGGAGGCTAGTGATGGAGTGACTACGTGGAGGCTGGTGAAGGCTTTGTTCTTGTCTGTGTGGAGAGAGATTCTTTCGACGGCGTTTTTTGTGCTTCTTTATGTGTTGGCTTCTTATGTTGGCCCATACCTTATTGACACCCTTGTTCAATTTCTTAATGGGCAACGCCAATACGAAAATGAAGGCTATTTGCTAGTTTCGGCATTTTTAGTGGCGAAGCTTGTTGAATGCCTATCACAGAGGCAATGGTTCTTCAGGTTACAGCAGGTTGGGATTAGGATGCGAGCAGTGTTGGTTGCCATGATATATGACAAGGGCTTGACCCTTTCATGCCTGTCAAAACAGGGCCATACTAGTGGAGAGATCATCAATTTCATGTCTGTTGATGCGGAGAGGGTGGGTGACTTTGCTTGGTACATGCACGACCCATGGATGTGCTTTTGCAAGTGGCTTTGGCTTTGGGGATATTGTACAAAAATCTTGGACTTGCTGCTATTGCAGCTTTTGTGGCCACTGTGCTTGTTATGTTGGCAAATGTTCCCTTAGGTAAGTTGCAGGAGAAGTATCAGGACAGATTGATGAAATCAAAAGATAAAAGGATGAAGGCCACTTCAGAGATTCTCCGCAACATGAGAATTCTGAAGCTTCAGGGATGGGAGATGAAATTCTTGTCAAAGGTTTTCGAGCTTCGAAATGCCGAGACAGGGTGGTTGAAGAAGTTCGTTTACACTCAAGCGATGACCTCTTTTGTCTTCTGGGGCGCACCCACCTTTGTTTCGGTCATCACTTTTGGCACATGTATGTTGATGGGAATCCCACTTTCTTCCGGAAAAATCCTATCAGCCCTCGCAACATTCAGGATCCTCCAAGGGCCCATCTACAATCTTCCCGACATGATATCGATGATAGCTCAGACGAAGGTCTCACTCGACAGAATATCATCCTTCTTGCGTCTAGAGGATCTGCAGAGTGATGTCGTCGAGAGGATTTCTCAGGGAAGTACCGACACAGAAGTTGAGATAATTGGTGGGAATTTCTCCTGGGACTTGGCTTCGTCTAACCCCACACTTAAGGACATAAATTTGAAGGCACGAAGGGGCATGAAGGTTGCTGTTTGCGGAACCGTTGGCTCAGGAAAATCAAGTTTGCTTTCCTGCATTCTGGGAGAAATGCCAAAGATATCTGGGACCCTCAGGTTGTGCGGCACTAAGGCTTATGTCGCTCAATCTCCATGGATTCAGAGTGGCAAGATCGTCGACAACATCTTATTTGGTAAGGAGATGGACAGAGAGAGATATGAAAGGGTCCTTGAAGCATGCTCCTTGAGGAAGGATTTGGAAATTCTTTCACACGGTGATCAAACAGTCATAGGAGAGAGAGGAATAAATCTGAGTGGTGGACAAAAGCAAAGAATTCAGATTGCTCGCGCAGTCTACCAAGATGCGGACATTTATATATTTGACGACCCTTTTAGTGCTGTGGATGCTCATACAGGATCTCATCTATTTAAGGTAACCTGCTTGTGCCTGCTAATTCCTAGTTGTTACTTGGTGGAATTGATACACATATGCACCCTTACACTCATAGAAGCAAATATTCGTAGATGGGCTAATTTTGATAGTTTTCACTTTGCACGTGTTTTCGGTTCTTGGAGGCAGAGCTGTTCTTTTAAGGGGCCTCCCTCCTCACTCTCTCTGGGGATATTTGCCACACTTTGTTTGATTGTTCCGTCCATTGGGTTAGTGCTTCAGGAATTGACTATTTATTGAGTTTGTATTTGGCAGGAATGCTTGTTGAGCCTTTTAAGTACCAAAACTGTGATTTATGTAACTCATCAAGTGGAATTCTTGCCCGCGGCTGATCTTATACTGGTGAGCAATTCACAAATTACGGAACCAGTCTTTCATTGTAGAGTCATGATACAAAGCATTGTTCTTATTTGTTGTCAGGTTATGAAGGATGGAAGGATTACGGAAGCAGGAAAATACAACGATATACTTCATGCAGGGACAAATTTCATGGAACTTGTGGGTGCACATAACAAAGCTTTGTCAGAGGTAGATTCCATAGAAGACAGACCAGCAAATGGAGGAAATAGTAGCAGTGTTCAAAATGGTGGTGCGGATACTAATGGGAAAGTTGCCAGGGAGGATGAAAGCAAAGCTTCTCAGAAAGATGAAGTCATTGAGAATATTGGGACTAAAGGGCAGCTTGTTCAAGAAGAAGAAAGAGAGAAAGGTAAAGTCGGATTCACGGTGTACTGGAAATACATCACAGTGGCATATGGAGGAGCTCTTGTGCCGGTCATATTGCTGGCTCATATTCTCTTTCAGCTGCTTCAAATAGGAAGCAATTATTGGATGGCTTGGGCAACTCCAGTGTCTAAGGATGTCAAACCTGCTGTTACGGGATCAACTCTAATAGCAGTCTATGTAGCTTTGGCTGCTGGCAGTTCTCTATGTGTTCTCGTGAGAGATACTGCTCTTGCAACTGCTGGGTACAAGACAGCAACTGAGCTCTTCAATAGGATGCACTTTTGTATTTTCCGTGCCCCAATGTCGTTCTTCGATGCTACTCCAAGCGGAAGAATCCTCAATAGGGTACGTATAATATACTCGTTATGATATTGTTTCAGGGGGCTGTATTTCTTCTGTTTGAGCCTGTAGAGGTCTGTCTTTTATCTATTCACTTGCATTTTGTTTGTGTTGACTATGATTAGCCATGAGTAGCTGCATATATTAAGGCGTCTTTTCTTTACTTTTGTAGGCTTCTACAGACCAGAGTGCCGTGGATACAAACATGCAATATATAGTGGCAGCATTTGCTTTCTCGATGATCCAGCTCCTTGGAATTATCGCTGTGATGTCTCAGGTGGCATGGCAGGTTTTCATAATTTTTATCCCTGTCATTGCAGTCTGTGTGTGGTATCAGGTAATCATCCTCGCTCTTCCAGTCTTTTTTCTAACTGTCAAGAAGAGCACAGAGGACTCGGTTCTGACTCGGCTCTATCTTTTCAGTATTACTTCTGCTTTTAGATTTGCTCTGCTAGTTATTTTGTTTTCTCACTTCCTTTCACTCTTTCTCATGAGTGACTTTTTTTGGCATGTCATGAACCTGAACAATTATCTGTATACATCAGTTCTATGTAAATTCTTTTGAATCCTCGAAACTATACATTGACTGAATTATTGTTTGCATCTCCAGCAATATTACATATCTTCTGCACGAGAATTGTCAAGGTTGGTTGGGGTATGCAAAGCTCCAGTAATACAGCACTTTGCTGAGACAATTTCAGGAGCCACCACGATTAGAAGCTTTGATCAAGAATCTCGGTTCCATGACACAAATATGAAACTTGCTGATGGATATTCGCGGCCCAAGTTTCATGTTGCTGGGGCAATGGAATGGTTGTGTTTTCGCCTAGACATGCTATCGTCGATTACTTTTGGGTTTTCTTTGATTTTCCTAGTCTCTGTTCCTGAGGGATTTATTGATCCAGGTAAAAAATTGCTTTGAGATTTCAAATGCTGTTGTATTCATGTCATTGTTTCCAGCACATTTGATGTTTAAACTACTACTTTCCTGATTTCTGAAGCCATTGCTGGGTTAGCCGTGACCTATGGACTTAACCTACACAGGTTACAAGCTTGGGTGATTTGGAATCTCTGCACTATGGAGAACAGAATCATATCGGTTGAGAGGATACTGCAGTACACCAGCATTCCGAGTGAGCCCTCTCTTGTATTAGAGGAAAATCGCCCGTCTATCTCTTGGCCATCACTTGGGGAGATCAACATCTGCAGTCTGCAGGTACTTGAAGCTTCTGTATCATCTCATCTCACAGCTTTTATGGTTCATGACTGACCTATAATTGTGACCTACCATGTGGAATGTAGGTCCGATATGCTTCGCACTTGCCCCTTGTTCTGCGGGGAATTACGTGCACTTTTCCTGGTGAAATGAAAACCGGGATCGTGGGGAGAACTGGAAGCGGTAAATCAACTCTTATACAAGCACTCTTCAGAATTGTGGAACCTGCTGCTGGTCAAATCATGATCGACAACGTCAATATTTCCTCAATTGGACTGCACGATTTGAGGTCCAGACTGAGCATCATCCCTCAGGACCCAACTATGTTTGAAGGGACCGTAAGAAGTAACTTGGACCCTCTGGAGGAGTACACAGATGAGCAGATTTGGGGGTTTGTTCATTTCCTTGCACCAGTCAAAATTACACATGAAACAGATTTATCAATGATGTTAGCTGACTAGGTTTCTGCAAATTTTAGGCCCTACATAAGTGCCAACTAGCGGAGGAGGTCCAGAAGAAGGAAGGAAAATTAGATTCTACTGGTAAATTTTTATTTCCTTTTCCCTCTGTGACCGTTCTTTTGTGGTTCTCCTAGATGCACTTATGGGAAGAAGCATTTTAATTTAATTCCTGGAAGTTAACTGATCATGTAGTTCGCAACATCCTTCGCACTGTACATCGATCAATCTTTAGATTATCACAAGCCTACTGGTAAATTTTTATTTCCTTTTCCTTCTGTGACTGTTCTTTTGTGGTTCTCCTAGATGCACTTATAGCAAGAAGCGTTTTAATTTAATTCCTGGAAGTTTAATTGATCATGTAGTTCGCAATATCCTTTACGTCGTACATTAATCAATCTTTAGATTATCACAAGATTTTTGGAAAATAAGATGTTCCCAAGACACAAAATAATATCTTTGAGAACCTGTTTTTTTTTTTTTTGGTTGGAACTTTGAGAACCTGTTCAATCCTCTCTTTTTCATAGCTTTTCAATTATTGTTATTATGCAGTTACTGAGAATGGAGAGAACTGGAGCATGGGTCAGAGGCAGCTCGTGTGTCTTGGGCGCGTGCTGCTCAAGAAAAGCAAGGTCTTGGTGCTCGATGAAGCTACTGCATCTGTCGACACAGCTACTGATAATCTGATTCAGCAAACTCTGCGGCAGCACTTTGCTGACTGTACAGTTATAACTATTGCGCATCGTATCACTTCTGTTCTTGATAGCGACATGGTTCTTGTTTTAGATCATGGTCAGTATCTTTTAACAATTTCTCTTTGCTCTTGCTGTTGCATTCTGCATTATTCTTTTCTTAAGTGAAATAATATGTGGCTCTCTTGATCCCCCTGTACAGGGCTGGTGGAAGAATATGATTCTCCAAAGAGGCTACTCGACAACAAGTCATCATCCTTTGCACAGCTGGTGGCGGAATACACGATGAGGTCAAATTCCAACAATGGGAATTAACTAGAATGGGGTATGATCGCTTTGGAATAGTTCCCCTGATGATGATGAAAAGTGACTGGCCTTCTGTCATGTCATGTTCTTGTTGTATTATAGCCAAGTCGAGCAAAGTCATTCTTGATCGGTTGCTGAGTTTATGACGACACTATGATAGAAACAGGCATAAATTCAAGCCTGAGGAAGGGTTTGTAGGTTGAACTATTGCCAAATCACATCTTGGAATGTTTTACTCAAATTGCTAGCTGCTATCTATTCAGATTATGCACAGCATCACTTATGTGATCTTAAAAGTACTTTGATCACGGACGTTGGATTCCTTGGGAAAAAAATTCATCAATGCCTTTAATGTACTTTGACGGAACCGGTGTTCAATAAATCATCTACTTTGTATTTTGCTTCAGTTTTCATGGGTAACATCATTAGTTAACCAATCTTTGAATGAGTCGATTCTTGTTTGACTACCCACCAGCTAGTCGTTGGCAATGCTAAGAGATCAGTCCAACTCTTTGAGAATAATATTATATAATGTCTTCATTCAGTTGCAGACTCTAGGGACGGATCCCCAAAGCGCTTGGGAATCTTGTGCATTTGAACCTCGACTTTTCCATTGATAGATGCACAGGTCACTTGCAGCAAAACTACTAGGTCTTCTGTGGAGCAAATTTAGCAGCGTCCTAGAACTTGAAAAGTTCTCCAAGCCAAAAATATCCAGGTCGTCAAGCTTTTCCAAGCACTGATCTCATCAGAGTACCCGCTGTAAATGCCAGCGTTCTTGCAACTTGACCTAGTTGCCTTATCTAGGCAACTGATCAGAGTACTTTCTGAAAATGCCAGCGTTCTTTCAACTTTGACCAAGTCGCCTTATTTCTTTTGTTTTTTGGAAAGATTAATGTTCTTGACCTCTCTGTAAAATAGTAATGTGTCCCATCTTGCTGTTATTCCATAATTGCGATCATCTATAAATGAACATTATCATGACCAAAGGATTCGATAACTTCTATCATAATGCCAACACCGAGAAAAATACAACAGGTGTTGTGTGTGTGTGTACTGAAAGGTAACGGTGACACCTTACAAGAAACTTTTGCAAGAAAACATTTGTAGGGAAAGCAGTACAGAGTCACTTTTAACAGTACCCTTGTCGATCTGCATCTTCAAGAAACTTGAAAAGTCATTTTGTATACAAATTCAACAAAATCACAGAGCTTCCTCCCATGAGACGTTCCCAACTTCTCCAGTAAAATTTCTTCTCCGATATCCTCAAAAGGTATGGGCAAAGTGACTGCTCCATCCCATCCTGTTCTATGTGGAGTGCAAGCTGATCATTGCAGACAAAACATTGCTCATGTTATAAATGCCTCTGATCTTCACCTCAAAATCCCCATCAAAACAGAAAAGCAAATAGATCCTCAATACATTGATAAGGAGGAACAACCTATCCCCACCAAGAATTTACAAAAATGAAAGGGGGAAAAAAAAAAGGCAACCAATACCATTTTTAGCATGCTAAAATTCTAGAAACGGCAAGAGTAAGTTAAGTGCAGAGTAAGCTTGCTTCAGTTAAGCGCAGGAAATAAGGGTAAGAACACTAAAATGAGAAGACTGAAGCAGAAGACGTCTTCTTTCAATGATTGGAGTAGAATAACAAAAGTAAGAACAATAAGAGAATAGAGGGGCATTTGACTTATGATAATAGTGCCTTCAGCCAAACTAAACAAGCATATTTGTAGTTGGAACAAGAAATGCAGCAACAAAACATATTTAGATCAGATCGATTCAGCTCAAAAGTACATCAAGGTAACCACTGACTTCTCTACGCAATGGAAGAGGCAAACCTTGATTTGCACCGAGTTTTGTCTCCCTAGCTTATGTGTCCTATCAATGAATAGTGAAAAGTCAACCAACCGCCCCTAATTACTAGATGTACATTGGGCATGGGAAAGAGATTGAGAGCTTGATATTGAATAGAACACAAATCCTCGACAAACTCAGCTTGCTATTTAAGAATTTATCAACAGTAATCCAGTTCCCTTGCTAGGGATTGGATTACAAAAAGCTGCTACACAACCATCAACACCAACTAAAGAATAACAAATCCATTGGGGCAGCTCCACAAGCACTCAGCAAACAGTTAATAAACAGAAAAGTAAATTGATAATGTACCAAAAAAAAAAACCACCAATGACAAATTTAAGGGTACTGACATGAAACATCTTCCTTCAACATCATCATTAAGCTGTGAGGTAGACAGCTATACCACGCTCTGACAGTCACCCAAAATGTACTATGTAATCATCCTGCAGTAGAGGCGTTTGGTAACATGCATTTGAGCGGTAGTGACAGAAATCCGAATAAATGTAGGAGGAGGTTCTGCAGAACATCTTACGTGGCCAACTACTAATTTCTGGTTCTACTTACACTGGCAAAAAATTGGTTTTTATCGTTCAATAACCGAAAGAAGAGAAATGGCATCGCTTGGAAGAGGGAGCATATGGCTGGACAACTCTCTCCTTTGCATAGCTTATAGTACACAAGTAAAACCATCGATAGTATCTCCCAACCAAACCTTTCCTGAACACAACTTGAGGAAATGAAAACACTAGATAAGAAGCTTATCTAAGCTTCAAGACTTCTTAATTTTTTTCCAAAAAACAATGTTTGGATGAATGAAGAATCAAGTCTCGACAGAAAATTTCTTCACAGGAATTTCCAGCCTTATTCAGAACCTCGATAAGAGGACAGAATAAAGCCACAATCATCATGCCATATTTTTCCCATAGTGCTTCATAACCACAGTTGTCAAATTAAGATACAAATTGTGAATCGAATGTTTATGCTCATGAATCAAGAGTCAAGAATTGAATCAAGTTGAATTGTAAAATTCGGTGAAATAATAGTATGTTTGTGTCACAAATACCTGAATTTACTAAGAAGTACCATAAAGAACGAAATTTTGAGAGATATCCTATTCCACGCCCTTTATTTCGAGTTTATTTTACGACTATAAATAATTATGTGTACCCTTTATGTCATTAATTAATATGCAGATTACATTTAAACATAAATAGCAAATCACCAAATGTCATCCCGTTTATGATGAAAAGCCGGTTCAAGGGGAACCCACCAGAAACTAAGGGGTTTCGGCGAAGGAATGAAACGTGCGATGGAGTTTTTTCTTAACGTGTACTGAGCAGCTAATAAATCGACATGAATGCCCGACCTTTACCGAGAAAACGTAAAAGAATCCTCTTTAGACGCCGGGCGTCCGGCTTTTATGTGGTTAGTTGGTTGTTCCTAATCCGTTGGCGTGCGTTGACCTTATTGTCTTCTGTCGTGTGGCGATGACTCATACAATAATACGTCATGTCGCATAATCTCACATGATAACGTGGAGTGTCATGCAAAGCCTTGTGATGAAGCCTTTACATCGTATAAGAATGAGTCTGTCTTATGACGAGCTCAGTGATGTGCCATGCTTGTAAAAGTAAAATCTTAGATGGATGTGTAAACATGAGCATTTGCTTAGATGTTTTGATTCGCATTGATGGACATGTAGCCTCTCGAATTTTGCAAACTAGGGCTCCCTAGCTATATGGCGTTTGGTTTCCTAAGGTCTTCTCAGATTTTAGGTTCGGGGATTTACGATATGAAACCTATCAAACACATAAAACCATATTAGAGTTGGAAACAATTCATTTGTAGAAAAACTGAATTGAAGGGACGCGAGTAGATCTTCATATATGTTGCCAAAAAAAAAACATCGGTCATCTAATAACTCCTCGGCGCTTCACCTTGAAATTGCCATCTAAATAGAGACGAAAGTAGATCTTCATATACGTTGGAAAGGAAGAAACCGCCTATTCCCACCAAAATCAACAACAAAGGAACACAATAAATGCATACCAATAGGGTAAAATTCAAGAAACCACAAGGATGATTGATAAGCTGGAACTAGCAGTTAAGCATCCTAACTGCAGAAATTTTTACTCTACCAAAACAATCTCTCTAATAGAGGTGGCAAAATGGGTTCATACCCATATTTTAACTCATATTTAATATTATAATTCGCTGCATTTAGTTCTAAAAACAAGTTTAAGTAGATCATAAATGGATTACTTAACAACTTAATGGATTTGATGGATTTTAAATGGGTCATGTATGAGCTACCTAACTATCTTATGAGTAATGAAAAAAATGAAAAAAAAAATATCTTAAGTGAGTCATAAACAAGTTTTATGATCTTTTAAATTTATAATGTTTTATAATTTTTTATTTTCTTCTATAAAATCCAGCCAGTCATCCATTGTCGCCGCCGCCGCCGGTTGTAGAGGAAGAAGGAAGTCCTGCGATTTCCTAGAAAATAAACATAAAAAATAATATTAAAAACAAAAAATAGAAATAGAAATAGAAATTGTATCAAACCAATTCTTATAAATTGGATTCATATAAAGGTCAAGTCGGGTCGGGTCGGGATCGCTAGATATGTATTGCATTGAAATTGATCAAAACGGGTTAAATGAGTCAATACGAGTTGAATCATTTTCGACCCAATCCGACCCACAAATTTGATAGGTCTACTTTCAACTGAACAGAATTACTGAATGTACCGTCAACCCAAGTTTAAGGTTTGCGAGTCGAGCCGATGAGAATGCGGCGCTTCTTAAAAGATGCAAGAAAAAGATAGGGAGCCTATGAGGCAGAGGACATCACCAAAACTAATGTTCTAAAGACTTCACGCCCAGAAGCAAAAGTTGCCGTGAATCTCATAGAAAGGATCGTTTGCATTCTTGACATGGGATGGCACTGCACAACGTGCCGTGGATGA
Organism: Psidium friedrichsthalianum; assembly: GCA_019149425.1. Taxonomy (NCBI): domain Eukaryota; kingdom Viridiplantae; phylum Streptophyta; class Magnoliopsida; order Myrtales; family Myrtaceae; genus Psidium; species Psidium friedrichsthalianum. The sequence continues at coordinate 31,956 of JAGVVM010001458.1, read as the reverse complement.
CAAGGAGACTTTTGAATATAATAGAGAGTCTGCAAATGTTCAGCATAAACCATGGACTGATGGTGACTGTTCGAATCCTACACTAAGAAGTTGGTTGCGGGAAGGGTCGAGGTCATGAAAGAAATGGCAGATCACTTGCGACTCTCCACTTAGCTTTTGACATTGAGTTAAGCAGTCAACTAAATTATCACAATGACTCGTTTCCATGCATGAATTTAACAAACTATGTTACATGTTGATTTTCACAAAAAGTGAAATTCACATTTCGACATGATTGAGTAGCATCTAAGTGGAAAATCAAGTCAATGTCTCGATTAAAATGACTCTGGAGCAAATATGTATGAAATTATTTTTAATGACGCTTTAGATGAGTTTAATTCATCATTTTGTGCCTTGCTTTTTTATTCTATCATTATGTCAAGAATTTGGGAATATTATAAAAAAAAGTCCTAAACATTTTGTCCGGCAGAAGGACACCTCAAGTGCCAAAATTTATGTACGACGCTCACTTTGATGCCGAAATTTGTTGCCAGCTCGCTTAGTTGTCAAATTGAAGGAAAAAATGATTATTTAAGTGCCAATGGCAAGAGATTTTAGCCTAAAAATATATGTGGCATTTATATTTATAACATTTTATTGCCACATCATATATAAATAAATAAGTCCATGAGGCAATTTTTATTAAAGACTTCAATCTTAATAAAAAAAAATTATTTAAAAATTTTCGTTGTTGCTATGAATTTTTTTATTTTTACTTTAGATTTTATATTATTTTAATTTTATCTTTTTTATTATATTTTTAAATTTAATATTTTTTTTAGTGCTATCTAGGATCTTCTGGTGAGCCCATAAGATTTTTGGCAAATTTCACCGGAGTTGGCACTCAAATAATCGTTCTTCAAAAAAAAAAAAAACAGCACTTAAGTAATATGAAAAATTGACACTAAAATGAGCGCTATATACAAATTTTGGCACTTTGATATCCTTTTGCCTAATTTGTCATAAACCTTTTAAGTTTGTCAATTTAGTGCTAAACCTTTTTAACTTTGCAAATTCAGTCTTATTGGTCGAAGATCGCTAACGTAGATGCCACCGGTCCTATGTGGCACCATTGATACTTACGTGGACAATTATAAAAATATTCGATACATTTTTAAAGTACTATTATACATTGTCGACGCCAGCGATTTCTGCCAATATGAGTAAATTGGCAAAAAGTAAAAGGTTTAGAACTGAATTAACAAACTTAAAAGGTTTAGGATTAAATCAGCAAAAGTACAAAAATTTAGAACTTTTTTGACAATTTTCTCCAAGTATCTCGATTAAGAACACTTCCAAGTAAGAACAAGAGAATTAACCCGATTCCTCTCATTCCCGCCAAAGACGATCGTCACGGCCGAGGAACAGTCACCAATCCAGCTTATCATCAATGGCTTCATCAAGATCAGCTTTTACTCATGCCATCATACGTCCACCTTGGATTCTTATCGTCTCCGCCAAAAGCAATCGTCACGGCCGGCGAAGCAGTTGCCAATCCAGCTTATCATCAATGCCTTCGACAAGATCAACTATTACTTCATGCCATCATGGCATCCACTTCAGATTTGGTAATGCCTCTCATTTGCTAATCCAACCGTCACATAGACCTACTCTTGGACCTCAACCTCTGGCTCGAGCCAGTTTATTTTTTCTACAACTGCTTAGGCATTCTAGGTGTCCATTCGACCTAACTTAAATAAATAGATTGGCGGGCGGATCTATAATTTACGTATTAGGTGTGGTAACCAACTCAAACCAAAGATTTGGGAAGTTCCTAAGAATCGGGGCACCACGGACTAGCGACCTCCCGGTTGCAAGATTCGTTGTGCTGTAGTGAAGTATGGCATTTTTGTTTCTCTGTGTCAAACACAAAAAGTGACCCTAGTCGAGCCCGTTCGAGATCAAGTGTTTGCTTTATTTATACTAGTCATAACCCTCTCTAACACTAGAGAGAAAAATTATCGAAGAAATCCTAAACATAACGTACTTTTGCTAATCCAATCCTAAACATTTAAATTATACCAATTAAGTCCTAAAACTTTTCAAATTTTATCAACTGAGTTAATATGACTAATTTGGTTGGAAATTGTTGACGTGAATGCCAGTTGTTCTACGTGCGCAAGATCGGCTTGGCATGTATTCTTAATTGACTGATTGTAGTAAATCAGCACATGTAATGATTATCATTTGCCGCTACAATCCACTCATCATAACGCATATTTAGACATATGAAAAATATGAGACATTAACAAAATAAAAGCCTCAATTATAGATACCGTCGGAAATGAAAGTTCACACTATTGGTTTCAAGTTAGACACTCATTATCAAACGCCATAACGTAGGATGGAGTGTAGACATAGATAAGAAAAACGCAAAGACAGGTTCTAGGTTCCGAGTTCCAACTGGGAACGTGCCATAGATACCTTAAAATCTAGAACAAAATCGATTCCCACATGTCCCTAAAACCAACCTTGCACAAACTGTGAGGATCCGAAAATTCTCATATTAGGAAATTATAATTAACCTTTGATTATAAAATTTAATAGATGAATAAATAAGGATGAGATTACCAAGATGAGACTGCCAATTGACAATCAGAGGTACATGACCGCTCGATCACCACCGACCGACCTCGGACAAGCTTGGCCAGCATCGGACAATGCTAAGGGCGCGCATGACAACGTTTCTATTTCTCTGTTTCTGTTCCAAACCTATTCCAGAAATAGATTTGGAACAGAAACTCGTTTGGCAACGCAAATCTATTTTTCTACTTCTGAAACAAAAATCTGTTCCAAAAATAGATTTTGGCCCAAAACCAGAAACAAAAATTTTTGTTTCTGGCAGAAATAGAAAAATCTATTTCTGTTCCAGAAATCATTTCTGGAACAAAATGGTTGTCATGCGCGCCCTAAATGCCAACCCAGCTGAGGTTAGCACAAACTCGGCTGGGGCTATGTTAGCTAATCAATAGGCCAGTGCATGGTGGGCCGCCGTCACCGTCGCTATCCCGATACTCCTATTCTCTTGTCCCGACACCAATGAGTGTAAAAATGTTATTTTTTGGTAACTCAATGCCAAGTCAAGATAGAATCAATGTCATTTTCAATAAGTCAATAAGAAGTCGAGGTAAATGACAAATAGAAATGTTATTTTCAAAGCATAAGGTAGGGATAAGAACAATGTCAATTTCATAACATAAGATAAGATAAGATCAATGTCGCTTTCATTAACAAAGTTAACAAACTATAAATGAGTTCACACTAAGATGATTGACAAAGTCAAGATACTATAAATGCATTCACATTTGTGAAAAAACTTAATAAGGAAGGCAAACGATGAACCAAAGGCGAGGGATGCCTTGATGACAATGGCTCAACTGACCTCGACCGACTCATGCCTGGCCAACGCGAGGCTGAGCCAAGGACACGCCAGCTGATCAACCAGCACGAGGTAGAACCATCCCAGACAATGCCACCATTTGGTGGGTGGCACGCTGGCGATCATGGCCGATGTCGCCGCTCGTCACCTATCACCGGGGGTTGATCAATTCCAATTTTGTCATTCGTAATTAATTAATCATCGAGGGTAAATTAGAATTAGTTTAATAGTAATTACATGGTTTATGCATTAAATTAGCTTGTAATGATATTTATTTAAACTAATCAACCTTCTTGAATACTTGGACTAATCACAAAGAGTCGAGAAGCTACTCTAGAACTTAGGGGACAAACAGACAAATGGAATGAAGCTAAGTAGCTACCTGGATAGAGTATGACAGTTTCATTTTATAGGATACTAGATGTCATAAAAAGAATGAATCAAGAATCTTTAGTAATAATGTGCATAAAGACAAAGACTTTTAACTATAAAATGGAGTTGGTCCCTCATTTGGGACCACAACAATCAACTCTCTATCTCTCCTCCCTCCACTGAACACCTCCCCTCTCCCTCACGCCATCCGTACCGCATCAGTCGCCACTGTCGTCCGCTACCACTCCGTTCCAACACCACATCGCCATGCGTCGCCCCCACGCCACACCTCACATGTTACATATATAGTTTATATGACGATCCAATTTTCCACCAAATGAACTTTAACAATATTTATCAGACTCGAAGTGTTAAATAGATGAGTTTTTGGGGGGATTATTATGTTTGGGCGCAATGAACAATTGAGATAATGATATATTTTGGGTCCGGCAATTTTATTAGACCGTTAAGGAAATTTTAATTAGGTGTTATTATACGTGATTGGTCCTAATGTGAAATTTGATTTGTGGTTGAGCCGTAAAGGCAATTTTAGTCCATCCGCCACTTGCCGCCTGTCACGCCCCGAACCCCAATTGAGTTCGCGACATCCCGTTCATACATTTAGATTCTACTCGCGCTCGCCTGGTCCACGATACGCGACGGCCCAGGGAGTCTCTTCGTCACGACCAGACAACGCCTCCTTCAATCTCTTGAACCTGTGGAAGCTAATCTCCTATTCCATACAAGCATACATACAAAAATGGGGTAGTACACAAAAAGAGAATACACAAAACATCACTATATACATATCAAAGGTGTTAGGTACAGACCCCAAAAAGAAAATACAACGCACGACTCTAACACCTACACTCAGACCACTTTCCAAAAGCTGGACCTGACACCCACTACAGTCAGTCCTCTAGCTCCTCCTCGAGATCCTCCTCGGGATCCTCCTCTTGGTCGGTGTCCAATCTCGATCTCTACCTTCACTGGGAGTCCAAAAGGTATCGGGGTGCATCCATCACGGTGATCTGGGATCTGAAAATATGGCAACCACCGCCAGTGAGTCGAGGACTCAGCAAGCTCACCACTAATCTAGCGTAGGATAGAGTATACTAGTGGATCGGCCCTATCCAATAACTAGGGTTTCAGGTCATCTAACTCGAGTACCCTTACTTGTTGTAGATACCCAACCCCAGCGCATGAACAGTCAAACTACGTATGGTAATGCAAGTCATAAACGCAGACGAGCAGTCAACGGACAATGACAACAATTCAATATGCAAAAACAGATGCATGCTTCAGCCCGCCTCAATGATCCCAGTGGATCCTGCCCGCTTATCTCTCCAATTCCCATCAGGGCTCATCCAACAGTCTCAAATGCCTGTGCCTCAATGCACATCCCCGAAAGTCCATGCACCCGCATATACGCCTCCAGCGCGCAAAGACCCAGGTGCACAATAACATCCTCGGTGCGTCAACCCGCATAGCGTCAAAGCTAAGACCCGGGTAAGCACCCTTATCTCTCCAGCTACCCCGTGCCGAGCACGTCCGGGCGCACAACAACCTTATCCTCCCTATTCCCGCGTAACAACGCATCAGGGCCCATCCAACATGTCACACCTCCTGGTGACTCATGCCATGCTCTCAAAATATGATGCTCAGACAATTTCAATGATGCGTCAATCACAGAGCAGGCAATCCAGTAATTTCAAAAGCAAAGAGGCATAACAATTAAACAATTGTTCTAACAAACCCACATTCAACGGGATGTGCCACATGTAGACCTGGTACCCTACACGCAAATTTCACAACCAACTAGGTTCAATTGGGTATCCCATGTTTTGCATCAGACACTCACTCTCTCTTGAGACAGTCACCAAATAGACCCATTCGTGTTTCATATCATTTTTAGAACTCATCTGTTTCAGAACCCAGTCCAATCTGGCTCGATGACTCGGCCCAACTCAGTCTCCGCTATTCAAACCCTGGCCCAACAACGGCCCATAATTAAAGTCGGAGAATACTTTTGGGTTCTATTTGATCTTATAAATTTAATTAAGCCCAATAACTAAGGCCCAATGGTTCTTTCTTAAGTTTTCAGCCCATTAAGTTGAATTAGGCCCAATTGGTCTAAGGCCCATTTACTATTCACAAGCCCATGATTTAATTATAAGTAATTAAATATTTCAAGGCCCATTATTTTTGTTAATTTCGAGTGAGGCCCAAGCCCATATTTTAAGGTAAGCTTATTAAGCCCATTTTAGCATATTTAGGCCCAATTTCAATCCCTAAGCCCATGTACATTATTGGGCCCTAAAATTTTATATCCAAGACCATAATTAAGGCCCAATTCCACTTAAATTTTCGGCCACTATGAGGCCATTAGATTATCTTAAGCCCACAAGTTCATATTAGGTTAAAATGGCCCAAATGAATCCTAAGCCCATGTATCATATTGGGCCCCAAGTTTTTATATCTGAGCCCATAATTACAACCCAATTAAATATACATTTTCGTCCAAATGGAGGCCCACTAAAATAACTTAAACCTACAAGTCCAAGAATGGCCCAAATTAGACTAAAACTAACCCCTAAGCCCATTTGTTTCCATCGGCCCCACTTTCCACACGCCTAACCTCCTTATTGCAGCCCACATCATTTATTTCAAGCCCATTTCAATTCCTCAAGCCCACACATAAGGCCCAGCCAACTAATACTCAAATTAGTCTATGAAAATCAACCATAGTCACCCACTATTCATGCTAATCCTCATCATCAGCCCCTAATACACAGAATCACACATGTATACAACAAGCCTAGACCAAGATTAGGAGTGGAGCTTACCTTGAATGGACCGAGTGAAGACGACGATGAGCGACGGAGCTAAAATGGCCGTGTAGGCTCACGGCCAAGGGAGGATGATCGGCGGCTTAGGTGGCTGATCCGGTGTCCTCGTGGGCCTTTCAAGACCTAAATAGGTTAGCTCTAGATGTTAGAAGGGCTAAGGAGGTGGGCGGAGTAAGCTAGGACAACCTGTGCTCCATTTGTGCTCACGACGATGATGAGGAAACGAAGAGGAAACGGGTCTGGTCGGGGTCCTTCGAAGGGTCATCATGCCATGAAAACGAAAGGGATGAACTTTAGAGGACTTACCAAAGTGGGAGGAGGAAGATGGGTGGCCGACGGTGGTGGAACGGCGGCGGCTTGGGCGGCTTCCTCGGCGATTCAAGAAGAGGAAGAAGAAACCGAGAAGAAGAATAAAAAGAAGAAGAAGAATGGAGAGGGAGGATGATGGTGGTTCGGCCAAATGAAGAAGAAGAGGGAGGAGAGAGAGAGAGAGAGAGAGAGAGAGAGAGAGAGAGAGAGAGAGATTATAATGACTAGAAAATAAAAATTAAATGGTTAAGTGGGGTTAGGTTTTGGGTAATAAATGTGACAAGAGTACTTGATGTGTACTTGATGTACTTTGATGGATGTGATGGACAACCTTGGAAATTGTGCCATGACTGATGATTGATTGATGTGATTGATGGGACATTGATTGATTTGACACTTGATTTGACCTTGCCTCGATTTGCGTGCCAAAATGCACCGATCGGGTCCCGAGCGCGAACGAACTTCAGACTGGATTTGGTTTCGTTCTATCGTATTCACTCTCAAATAATCCTATTTGGTCTAATTCTAAAGATGAGCATTTACCGGGGTATTTCGGTAATTTTCCATTCACGTCTTACTTCTCGACGTGCACCGGCTGTCTGCCCTTCGGGCGACATTTCTGAATCTGAATCCATTTCTCCATTGTGATTATCTTAGTAATTCGATTGTCCACTGTCGGATTTCATTTCGTGGGCAAATTCATTAAACACCGACTCCGTCGAAATCTCAGACCAACGGGCGGCTGTTTAGGAAATTTCCAATGTAGCCATTCCTTTTGGTTAGTCGTCTCAAAGTGGCCAACTTTGAGTGAGAATCAATCAGAGCACATTTATGAAATATATCCATTCATTCCGAAATCCCGATAACTGGGTCGAATTTTCAGACTGTCACACCGCCTCTACGTAGCACCACTTCATCATCTTTCTTCCTCTCTCTTCTTCATTTGCACGACACCTTCCCTCCCTCACAAGCCACCCAACTTCTCCATATTCTGCCACCTTATTCCCTCTCTTTCCAATTCATTATGGTGACAACTCCCCAGACCGTTTTCTCTCTCTCATTTCTCCCTCACGACTTCATCTTCTCTTCTTCTCCTTTCCTTCTTCGTTTACTTCAATTTTGGATGGCGAGCGCCACGCTAGCGATTTTCGGTAAAAATTAATCGGATGAACTTAATTGGCAAAGCATGAAAAATTCGTAAAACTTAATTGGCAAAATTAAAAAGTATATGATTGATTGAAAAAAGTGCAATAGATCATTTTTTGTATAATTTTCTCCACACTGTGTGACGTCCCGAAAATTCGGCATCTGAAATCGTAATAAAATTCGGATTTCGTGGAATGAGAATTTATTTCGAGCGCAAAAATAAATTAATTGGAGTATCGGTCCGAAGTTGAATTTCGTTGATAGCGCTGAAGGAAAATTTCTGTTCGCACCGAGAAATTTCTCGTTTGCGTCAAACCCCAATCGAGTCAAAATCCTTGTCGCGCAAGTTCGAAAATATTCCCATCCATCATGTAAAATTTTCCACCATGTCCTAAATTTGCTAATTGTATCTCGCCCTCACATTGTGTGCTACAAGACAAGAGAAATTAAAATATTTGGATCCACCTTCCTCTCATAATCGCGGCTGAAGCCCACCAAAGCCCACGTGCCCTCTACTTTTATTTCCCTTAATTTTTCCACTCCAATTTCAGCTGAAGAGCCCACTAAACCCCACTTTCCTTCTCCATTTCGGCTGAGGTTCCTCCCCCATGAACCCCACGTGCACTTGGCTCATTTCCTTTTTTTTCTCTTCTCTGTCGACGTCCCTTTCCTATGCAACTGACCACGTCCCCTCCCCCCCCCCCCCTCCATTAATTACCTTTTCTTTCTCCGTGCAAGTGAGACAAAATTTCATGATTTGAGCCCACCAATTCCACTATTCATGCATGAACGAGGGCTGCAGCTGGCTTCCTCTCCTCTTCTTTCTGTAGCTACGCGATCTTCTTTTTCTCTGTCGCTGGTGCTTCAGTCTCGGTTGCTTGTTCTGCTGCCGCTGTTCACCTTCTCAACCTGCTGTTCTCTCAGCTGGCTTGTTGTGCTGTGACTATACCACCTTCACTCAACTGCTGGGGAAAATCCACTCCTACTCGCCGTTTGCCGTTGCTACTGTCGCTCCTCCCCTCTTGGCAATTGGTTTGATCTGTTGCTGCCGCTACTCCTACTTGCTGCTGCAGCTGCTTCTTCTTTCTTCTTTTGCTTTGGGGTCTCTTGGCTGCTTTGGGGGATTGCTGCTTAATCTTCATTCTCTCGATCGTCCTGCTTCTGTTTGCTGTTACTGGTGTCTTCTTGGCTGCTTGAATCTTTGACCATGCTACTCGATCTCCTCCTCTGTGACTGCTTGCTGCGATTTTTGCTGCTACTGTCTTCACTCTCGACTGCTTCCTCATCTGCGTGAATCTGTGGCTGTTGCTACTGTGTCTTCATTCCCACATGGCTGCTAGAATCCTTTGCTATTGCGTTCTCCAGCTCAGCCACTACTCCATCTAGTCGCGGAACGAAATGTGTGCCAAATTACTTGCCCTCGAGCCTAGACGATTTAGAATGAAAATCGAGTCTTGAAATGCGAGTTTTCGTGACGTGTGATGCTTGGTTGTCATGTTTAATGTATTTTGACGTGAAATGTGTGCCCATATGAATAATTGAGAGGAAAATGCATGTGACAAAGCTGACTTGCATGAGTGTTTATGGGTCGAGTGAATTGAGGACTCTGTGCTGCACATCGTCAATATGCATACTGGCATGGGACGGTGCATTTGGCAGAGTGCGTAGAATCGTGCGGACGGCTCAGCAGTGTCTAGGGGGCCACTGGGAAATTGGGGTGATAAGGAGGTACCGATCGCAGTACTATTGAGTCACGGTTGTTGCACTTGTACCTGAACGTGCTCGGCACGGGGTAGCTGGAGTGACAAGGGTGCTAACTTCGGCGTGTTTAGACATGGGTTGAGGTACAAGCCTGAAGCTTCTACGACGTGGCGAGATCGGAAGTTCTATTGAGTTACCAGTGGTTTTGGTCCGGAAGTGCTATTGAGCCACCAAGGACCCCAAGAGAACCATTGAGCATCTGCATCTGTATGATCTAAATTCATAATATTCATGTGACGATTTACATTTTGGCATTAGGTATATGCTTATTTTTAAATTGAGCTTAAAGGTGTGCTTGCTGAGTTTCGACTCACATTTTATGGCTGATCGCCCTTTAAGATCCCCAACCCTAGGCATGAATATTCCCCGACTCCACCACGGGATCCCTCAAGAAATTGAGACACAGATAGTTAAGTATCCTACCGTGGATAGAGTTTTGTATGAGAGGTATAATTGTACTATTTGGGTCGACGAGGGATATGAAGTTTTGATCCCTCATAGATATAATGGGTGGATGAGTCGGAGGGGTCAGGAAGAGTGGCAGGGCCCTTTGCAAGGTTTAGATGTTCCAGTCTTTTGGATGGGGCCAACAGGCTTAATGAATGCAGCTACTTTTGGAGGCGAGGTCGTAGACCCTAAGCCAATGGATGTGCTGGACTCAAATGGGGATGTGGTGATGGAGATTGAGGGAGCGGATGACGTGTTTGCCGAGTAGGTGGATGGCGAGCCTAGATCCCCGATATCCAAGGAGTCTGATCCGAGGAGTTTCCCTGGCCAGGGATGAGTAGCCCCGGTGATGCCATAGATGGAGATTAGTACCCTTTTTGGTTTGGCTTGTTCCCTTTTTGATCTTGGCCAACTTGTGTTTTTTGAGATTTAGATGATAACCCATCCCCATGATTGTATAGAACCGTTACTGTTATATGTTATGCTATATAAATTCAAATCTCTCTCTCTCTCTCTCTCTCTCTCTCTCTCTCTCTCTCTCTCTCTCTCTCTCTCTCTCTCTCTCTCTCTCTCTCGTATGTATGTTTTGTCTGGGGTGTGTGCTTTTCGTTGTTGAGAATCTAGTAATTATCGTTTGGCCGTGACGAGTCCTGGGCCGTCGTTAGTGTTGGCCAGGCGCTAATCGAATAGGCAGGAGGCAAGATGTTGCGTGTCCGCCGGGTTCGAGGCGTGAACCCCGTTTAAGTGGTATAAGAGCAAGGTCAGCTCGATAAGAAAACTATTCAAGGCTTGGAGTGATAAGGATGATGATCTATGGGGTTGTTAGATAGAGAGAGACCCTAAGTTGGACTAAGGTTAGGCGTGTATGCCTGTTCTTGATTGGCGCATGTGCTTGCTAAAATTGAGATTCCATGTATTGTTTATTATATGCTAAGCTGCAAGTGCGTCTAGACCTGAGGTAAGAGACTGAACCCTAGCTGTCCTATAGTGTGAGTGCCTTTCTATGACTGTTGCTAGTAACTATATGTGCTAGCCAACTGTTACATGCTGCTAGACCCTCAATGGTGGTTAGGTCTTAATTCCTTGATGGAATTATAGCAGGTCTAGGTGAGTAAGATCAGAGAACATAAGCAACAGGGGTAGATCAAGGAAGTATGGAAGTGCGTCTAGCTCAGGTGCTCCAGCTGCAGGTGCTCCAGCTGCAGGAGTTCCAGCTGCAGAAAACCCAAGTATTAGAGATATTTGTTAGGAGAATGCCCTAAAGCAACCATGTGATGGTCACATGTATGGCATAAATATTGTACTATCGATATTATATTAATGGCAAGACGCTTGTTTAGTCATCTTATCCATTTATTTTAGATGAATAAAGTCCATTGGATCAGATGGACTGATACCCATTCTCGAGGCATCAAAAATATGTGTGACGGATCATCAGTTGGTCTCTGATCTTCAAATTGGTTCCTGGTCGAAGGATCATACGTCCATGAGCCGGTTGAGACCAATGTGTTCATAGCCTCGCTATTGAATATTGGATATCCAATGGGGATGACGAGTCACAAGTTATCGGATGTTATATGTCTAAGCTGGAACATAGGTACTCATATCGAAACGAGTTCTATCGAATCCACTGAACGTAATAAAAGAGCAATTGACTAACATAGAGATTTCATGCTCAGTCAATGTCTCAATCGTTTTTGGCTTTGGTGTGTTAATGGTCCTCAGACCTAAGCTGCGATGCTGGCTTGTATATTGGATGATAGTGGTTCACAAGTACGATATTGGTCGATCATTGATCCGCTTCTGCGCATGATGGTCACAGTCCTCCACATATGAAGTCACAGGCACGGGCAACAGTTGGGATCCGTCTCCTCATTAGATGATGTTGATGTCCTATATAATTTATGCATGACGATGCATTAGAAAGTCCTTGGCCAAGGTAGAAGTCAAAAGGAGTCTCGCCGAATGTATGTCATATAGATTTATGCATATGATTGCAGCTGTGGGTTTGACTCAGATATCCATAGCCCTCATTCGATCGAGATATGGTAAGACAGATGACTAAATAACACTAAACCAAGGCCAACAGGTTCACTTTGTCCTCTTACTTCATTCTGACTGGGTAACCATGATATGTTGCTAGACGTCACTCACGGTGTGTAGGATCTAAGGATTGATTTGGGACGATTAATCCTTGAGGAATTCTATTGCAGTTCAGGATTGAACCTAGGGATGTTACACGCCTTAACCGACATTTGGCAACGTCCATAATGAAGACAGGATCGCGAGAATGCGATAGGACTATTTGGATAGTAAAAAAAGTTAAAACGGATTGGATTCGTTTTCTCCTTCCAAGCTCACTAAAAGGACGAAATAGATGACACAGACATGACATCATGATGAAGTCATGGATGATATAATAGTCACATCATGCCTGTATCATCTTTAGATAGGTTTATTATCCAAAGAGCAAGGATAAGAAAAGTTATCCTTGAAAAGTCAAAAGTAGGATAGGATTTTCTATCCGTTCGACATAGACGTTTAGCATGTCAAATGACGTGATTTGGTCATAAAACTCGAGAGGCATCAAGCCTAGAATGTTTAGAGCCCGTGAATGAGGACCGCCGTCCAAAACGACGGCGTTTGGACTGCATTTGACCAATTCAAAGTTAACGGTTAAAGGCTACCGCCTTTAATCAGGGGCATGCGCAGTAATTTTGCAAAATTAAACTATTTAGTTTTACATAAGAAGAACCAAATTGATTTGATCAAAAAACGTTCAAACGGACTCAGAATGAGCTCAAATTTGGTCGAGCACTCAAAAACGAGCCTTTGACCAAAAGTTATCGCCTTTGGGGATGAGCTGCGATGGATTTGGGCATTCCGGGGTCGTCTAGACACATTCGTGGCTCTGTTTTTCTAATTATGATATCGGATGTTACAAATTGTTGCAAGTTAATGTTTTATTGCTCTTTTAATGTGCTTAAGCATATGTTATGATATGTATGTGACATATGATGTCTATTCTAGCGGATGGGTTATTATCTGTTTGAAGGATATGTCTGCTGCTGCTGGTTGCTGCCTAGGACTAGTAGAAATGAAATAGACATAGGTGAAACCTGTTTAGAGACCTAAAACCTCCTCAATTGAATATCAAGTAGTAATGGGTATTAGACTCGTGGCCTATCGCTGTCGTGAATTTGATGCTCTATCATAGTGAGTTGATTGACTCATCATGGACACATAAGGGTCAGTTACCGTCTATGACAGATGACTAATCCATAAAAGCATTAGATGCTGTGGATATTAAAACCAGGCAATTCTAATAACTGTTAGGTGAGAAGTCGTCTATATTTCAATGTCTATAAGTGACGGTGGGTTAGATGTGACTATGATCATGAGGTCAATAACTATCAGGTGAGACCTTCGTGGTCCAGAGGCCGAATAATGATTGGGATGAGCATGAGATGCCTGAATAGGTTGATCCATTCATCTAGTTCATGTAGAACGCTAATAACTATTAGGTGAGGCGGACCATGAACTAATGGACTCCAATCCCCACTAGTAGTCTGACCCAACGAGGACTACCGTTTCTCACTAGAGGAGTATTGGATTCGATAAATTTAGTGGGAGCCTATTTCATTTAAAGGCTAAAATGAAATATATAAGTGATTGATAGACAACACCTAACACCTGATTTTCTGCACTAGATTTTTGTCATACTCTGTGAAAATGGTAAACCCAAACCCAATTGTCTCAATTCTAGACAAAAACTGCTTGATTGGTCCAATTTCAATGATTGGCTTCGAAGTTGAGGATTGTCCTCAATATGGAGAAGCTCGGATATGTGCTAGATAAGGACTTGCCAACTAAGCTTCCTGAGGGTTCGATCACATACGAGCGGGACACTTATGAAAAGTGAAAAGAGGATGACCTAAAGATTAGGTCATACATGTTGGCGTCCATGAATAATGAATTCCAAAAGAAGTACGAGAACATGGATAGCATAAGGTCGATTATTTTTCATTTGAAAGAGTTCTTCGATGAGAATAGTCGGACCGCCAGATATGAGATATCCAAGGCGCCATACCACATGAAGATGCCAAAGAGTGCCTCTCTCAATAATCATATTGTCAAGATGATCTGGCACATTGAAGAGCTTGCAAGACTGGACCTCATTATGGATAATGAGCTAGCTATGGATTTGATCTCTAGTCCTTGCTTGAATCCTTCTAAAACTTTGTTCAGAATTACCATACGCATAACATGCAGAAGACTCTGACAGAACTTCATAGCATGTTAGTGGTATATGAGAAGGAAATACACAGCAAAAGGCCAAACGTAATGGCCATTACTGAAGCGTCTTCCTCGAAGGGTAAGGCTTCTTCGAAAAGGAAGAAAAAGTTCAAGAAAGCTGTGCGAAAGCCAAAAGTGGACAAAGGGACCTGTCATTACTGCGAGGCCGATGGGCATTGAAAGAGGAACTGTAAGAAGTACCTTTCTAGCTTAAAAGTTAAGCAAAAGAACCATCCTTGTGGAGGTATGATTTTTGTACTTATTGAGGCTAATCTTATGATTGGTACACAATCCAACTTATGGGTTCTAGATTCAGGTGTGACGTCACATATTTGTATGTGTTGCAAAATCTGGAAATAAGCCAAATGCTGGAGCAAAATGAGACGATCCTAACTTTGCGAATGGAGCAACAGCTGCTAGTTTTCATTGCATATAGGACTTGTCATGTACTTTTGCTAGTGTACATGTCTGTGTTATTAAACTGTTTGTATTATGAAAGAGCATTACGAACATAATAGCTGTGTCTCATCTAATAAGAGAGAATTATGAATTCTCCTTTACAGACGATATACGTCCATCTTTCATAATAGAAAAGTCGTTGGTTCAGCTCGATTGCCATGATCTTTTACCATTAACATGTCTAGTAATGCGATTACCAATTTAAATAAGCACAATGACATGAATGCCATTGAGAAACGCCAAAGCAGTGGTCCTATCCTAATCATGTGGCAACTTCCGATTAAGTCATATTGGAGAGAGGCATGATTTACAAGTTGAGTAATGATGGATTTATCAATCCTCCGATTTTGAACCATACTAAGGGTGGGTTTGTTCAGCATTCCCAAGGGGCTTTCAGTCCTCAAAGCCCCTTGGGAAAATGCTGACCGTTTGGTTTCAGCTTTGGCCAGCATTTGGGCAAATGCTGGCCTTGGGGATGCTGAAAGCCCATGCTATAGGGACTAGCATTGGGCTTTCAGCATTTGGCCGATGCTAAGAATTTTTTTTTTTTCAAAACTAACCCCACAATGGGGAAAAATTACGCAAACCCATTTGGCAAAGTTATTTTTAGCAAACAATATTTAATCCAAAGCCCGTTTTGAAATCAGTTTTTTCCAAACACAATAGCAATTCCCAAAGCCCTTTAGGCTAGGACATTTGCATTTTCACCAAAGCCCATTTGAAATGTTGAACCAAATCCACCCTAAACCTATGAAGCCTGTCTTCAAGGAAAAATGACCAAATCGCCTTTTATGGGTCAAGGTGAGAGAGCCACTGCTATATTGAGAATTAATACATACAGATGTATGTGGATCTATGAATGAAATTGCTAGAGGCGGATCTCATACTTCATTACCTTTTACCGATGACTATTCTAGTTATGGATATTTGTAATTTGATGAAGTACAAGTCTGAATCCTTTAAAAAAGTTTCAAGGAATTCAGAATGAAGTTGAGAACAAACCAGACAGGGAGAGTTATTAAGGCACTTCGATCAATCGAGGTAGAGAACACCTTAATATTAATTTCCTGGATTTCTCAAAGAAATGGCATATTATCATAATGGATACATCTCAAGGACTTCTCACATGATGTTATCAGAAAGATGGAATCGTACCCTATTGGATATGGTGCGATCATGATGAGTTACCCAACCTGCCCATCTATCTCTAGGGATATGCACTAGAAACCGCCATATTCATACTGAATAGAGTGCCGTCCACGTTTGTCCTTGCCACACCATATCATATGTGGCCATGGTAGGAAACCAACTCTTAATCATCTTAGGATTTGGGGATGTCCATCTTTTGTGAAAAAGCTGAAATCAACAAGTTGGAGGCAAGGTCTGAACAGGTCGTTTTATAGGATATCCGAGAGAAAGTCTTGGATATTACTTCCATTTTCATTCTGACCAAAGAGTTTGGGTCAGCAAGCACGCCACTTTTCTGGAGAAGCAGTTCATTCAAGAAAAGGGCGAAGGGCACAAGATAGTCCTGGCAAGAAGGAAATGAAGAGGTAACAACTTCACGGTTGACTTCGATCTCTAATTCAGTGAGGCTGCAACATACCACCTCTGAGAGAGTTTGAGAGTGTCTCATCCTCTTGAACGTTACTATGAGAATTTAGTTGATGAGATGCAACCGCTATTTATGGTAACGACGGTGATCAGCCAAACGATCCCGTCATATACAAAGGTTATGTTTAGACAAGGATTCTGATAGATGGCTTGAGGCCATGAAATCTGAAATAGACTCAATGTATTCCAACGATGTATGGACATTAGTTGATCCTTTGAAGGTATCGTACCTATGCTGCAAATGGATCTTTAAGAGAAAGATCAATGTAGAGGGTCAAGTTGGAACATACAAACTAGACTGGGTGCGAAAGTTATCGCCAAAGAGAAGGTATTGATTATGATGAAACATTCTCTCCAGTCGCCATGCTAAAATCCCTAGGTTTTATTGGCCATAGCTGCACTTGGACTATGAGATATTCCAAATAGAC
This sequence comes from Psidium friedrichsthalianum, assembly GCA_019149425.1. Classification (NCBI taxonomy): domain Eukaryota; kingdom Viridiplantae; phylum Streptophyta; class Magnoliopsida; order Myrtales; family Myrtaceae; genus Psidium; species Psidium friedrichsthalianum. The sequence goes on along the minus strand of JAGVVM010001458.1, from coordinate 14,857 downwards.
GTCCAACGGCGTTCCTTAATGGATTTCTTGAATAAGATATCTATATGGAACAGCCACCTGATTTTGAGTCCAAAGGTAAAGAGCATAAGGTTGCAAGTTAAAGAGATCCATTTTATGGACTGAAACAAGCCTGAGGAGTTGGACATCCAATTCGATGAAGTGATCAAATCGTTTGCTTCATCAAGAATCCGAATGAACCCTGTGTGTACAAGAAGCTTAGTAGGAGCGCTATTGCATTCCTGGCATTATATGTGGATGATATTTATTGATGGTAATGATGCCAATGTTGTTATCCATTAAGCTGTTTTTGTCACAGAAATTCTCTATGAAGGACTTAGGAGAGGCCACCTATATTTTGGGCATCAGGTCTATAAAGATAGATCCAGACGATTGCTTGGCCTCTCACAGTCCACGTAAATAGATAAAGTTTTGAAAGGTTCAACATGGAGTACTCCAATAGAGGGTTGTTACCCTTAGATATGAAATCGTCTTTCTAAGGGGCGTGTCCCAAGATCCCTGAGGAGAGCAAGAATGGCGAAGATACCATATGCTTCAGCCATTGGCAGCATAATGTATGTTATGCTATGTACGATCCTGATATTATTTATGCTGTGAGCATTACAAACAGGTATCAATCGGATCTAGGTGAGGAACACTGGATCGCGGTCAGAACATCCTTAAGTACTTGAGACTAAGCACTTGTTCTTGATATATGGAGAAGCAAATTTCAAAATTGAGGCATATACGAACTCTGATTCTAATCAGATCCTGATGACTTTAAGTTAACGTCTGGGTTTGTATTCAAGACTTTGATGGCCATCTTGAGAGTTAAACCGAAAATCCACTTGAGGATCAAGGAATTACAGCCTACAAACCTGTTATTCAGAGATCTTGTCCATGGATGTGGCGAAGAGGAAACTGGAGTTTCAAGTGTTTAGAGGATGGGATCCTAAAGTTCAAAGGACGCTTGTGCGTGCCAAATAATAGGAGTTAAGGAGAGATTTTAATAGAAGCGTATCGTGCAGTTACAGCCTCTACCCTGAGAGTACGAAGATGTATCAGACCTGCATCAACACTACTGGTGGAATAGAATGATGTGGATGTGGCCAAGCATGTGGCGAAGTACCTGACATGTCGCAAGTGAAAGCGTAGCATTGTAAGCCTGGTGAATTGCTACAACCATTAGAAGATCTCAGAATGGAAATGGAAGCATGTCAACGATGGACTTCGGACTGGTTTACCAGGAGTTAAAGGGATAACGATTCGAACTAAGTTGTGGTCAATAGGTTGCCAAATCTGCTCACTTCATAGTAGTGCGGAAGGACTTTGCTTTGGAAAAGCTGGCTGAATTATATGTACATCAGATAGTTCGTTTGCATGGAGTATCAGTTACTGTCACGTCGGATGCTTTACTGCGACATCTTGAAAAAGTCTACAGATTGCATTAGGAACTGAGTTAAGGTACAATACGGTATATCACCCGTAGATCGATGGGCAATCAGAAAAGACGTTCAGACATTGGAGGACATATTGAGAGCATGCGTGATAGATTTTAAAGATGGATGGGAAGAACAATTGCACCTGGTAGAGTTTGTGTACAATAATAGCTATCAACAAAGCATCAGAATGGCTTCATTCAAGGCTCTATATGGAAGAGCTTGTAGAACTCCAATCTGCTAGGATGAGATTGGTGAAAGGAGCATGACAAGCCTAGAGTTGGTTCAGTAGTCTGTTGAGGCGATGAAGGTGATAAGTGACAGGTTGAAAATAGCTCAAAGTCACCAGAAAAGTTGTGCGGATAGGCGATGTAGGCCGTTAGAATTTCAAGTGGGAGATCACGTATTTTTGAAGATGTCACCGATGAGAGGTCTGTCTCGAATCAGGAAAAAGGGAAAGTTAAGCCCGAGATTTGTAGGCCCATTTGAGATCTTGGAAATGATTGGAACATTAGCGTATCATCTTGCGTTGCTGCCAAATTTGTCTCAACTACATAATATGTTCCATGTTTCGATGCTGAGGAAGTACGAGCCGAACTCGAGTCATATATTCGATCATGAAGTCATTGAAGTGGATGACCGAGTCTCATACATAGAGAGACTCATACGAATAGAGGACTGAAGGGAATAAGTCCTAAGGAACAAGATAGTACCACTGATCAAAGTAATCTGGGAGCATCATGGAACAGAAGGCGCAATGTGGAAAGTGAGGACGAAATGAGGTGCAAGCACCCCCACCTGGTTGCGTAATTAGCAGTGTTACTAGAGTGAAAATTTCGAGGACGAAATTTCTATAAGGTGGGAAGAGTTGTGACATCCCGAAATTTCGGCATCCGAAATTGTAATAAAATTCAGATTTCGTGGAATGAGAATTAATTTTCGAGCGTAAAAATAAATTAGTTGGAGAGTTGGTCCGAAGTTGAATTTCGTTGATCGCGTCGAAGGAAAATTTCTATTTGCACCGAGAAATTTGTCGTTTGCGTCAAGCCCCAATCGAGTCAAAATCCTCATCACGCAAGTCCGAAAAATATTTCCATCCATTATGTAAAATTTTCCACCATGTCCTAAATTTGCTAATTATATTCTCGCCCTCACATTTGTGTGCTACAAGATAAGAGAAATTAAAATTTTTGGACCCACCTTCCTCTCATAATCTCGGCTGAAGCCCACCAAAGCCCACGTGCTCTCTACTTTTCTTTTCCTTAATTTTCCACTCCAATTTCGGTTGGAGAGGCCACTAAACCCCCACTTTCCTTCTCCATTTCGGCTGAGGTTCCTCCCCCATGAACTCCACATGCACTTGGCTCATTTCTTGTTTTTTTCTCTTCTTTGCAAGCGTTACTTTCTCATGCAGCTGCCCATGTCCCCCCCCCCCCCCCCAAAAAAAATAATAATAAGCTTTTCTTTCCCCATGCAAGTGAGACAAAATTTCATGATTTGAGCCCACTAATTCCACTGTTCACGCATGAACGAGGGGCTGCAACTGGCTTCCTCTCCTTTTCTTTCTGCAGCTGCGTGATCTTCTTCTTCTCTGCTGCTGGAGCTTCAATCTCGGCTGCTTGTTCTGCTACCATTGTTCACCTTCTTAGCATGCTGTTCTCTCTGTTAGCTTGCTGTGCTGCAATTGTATCGGCTTCGCTGAGCTGCTAGGGAAAATCCACCACTGCTCGCCGTTTGCCGTTACTGCTATCGCTCCTCCCCTTTTGGCAAGTGGTTTGATCTGTTGCTGCTGCCACTTCTACTTGCTGCTGCAGCTACTTCTTCTTTCTTCTTCTGCATCGAGATCTCTCAACTGCTTTGGGGGATTTGCTGTTCAATCTTCATTCTCTCGGTCGCCCCTGCTTCTGTTTGCTACTGCTGGTGTCTTTTTGGCTGCTTGAATCTTTGACCCTTGTTGCTTGGTCTCCTCCTTTGCGACTGCTTGTTGCGATTTTTGCTGCTACTGTCTTCACTCTCGGCTGCTTCCTCGTCTGTGTGAATCTATGGCTGCTGCTGCTGCGTCTTCATTCTCTCGTGGCTGCTGGAATCCTTTGCTGCTGCGTTCTCTAGCTCGGCCACTGCTCCGTCTAGCAGCGGCACGCGCGCGCCGCTGCTCCAGCCACCCCACCGCTTAGCTTGGCCATTGCTCCCGTCTAGCCGGCTGTTGTGGCTCGAGCTCATCATTACTCGGCCGAGCCACCTCACCTTTGTCGCTTTTCCAAACTTACCATTCAGCCGAGCTACGATCGTTCCGCTGTCCTCGAGCTCAATTTTTGAGTGAGCACATTTCTAAACTTGATTAGAATGTCGGGTATGCTAGGGACTTGAACTAGGATAAATTTTATGATGAAAAAATTAATTCCTTGGACGTCGTATGTCGATTATTTAGCTGCTGGTCATAGGGATAAATTGGTCTTTTTGCGGACCCCAGGACTTGTCATGTGTGTCAGATTACTTGCCCTCGAGCCTAGATGACTTAGAATGGAAATCAGGTCTCGAAATGCAAGTTTTCATGACGTGTGATGTTTGGTTATCATGTTCTATGTATTTTGATGTGAAATGCGTGCCCATATGAATGATTGTGAGGAAAATGCATGTGACAAAACTGACTTGTATGAGTGTTTATGGATCGAGTCAATTTAGGACTCCGTGCTACACATCATCAATCTGCATACTGGCATGGGACGTGTGCGTTTGGCAGAGTGTGTAGAACCGTGCGGGACGGCCCGATAGTATCTAAGGGGCCACCGAGAAAACAGGGTGATAAGAAGGTGCCGTCGCAGTGCTATTGAGCCACGGTCGTTGCACTTGCTCCCGAACGTGCTCGGCACGGGGTAGCTAGAGTGACAAGGATGCCAAATTCGGTGTGTTTGGACACGGGTTGAGGTACATGCCTGAAGCGTCTACGACGTGGCGGGGACCGGAAATGCTATTGAGCCACCGGTGAGGTTCGGTCCGGAAGTACTATTGAGTCACCGGGGACCCCAAGAGAATCATTAAGCATCTATATCTGCATCTGTATGATCTGAATTCATAATATTCATGTGACGATTTACATTATGGTATATGCTGCTTTTTAAATTGAGATTAGAGGTGTGCTTGCTGAGTTTCGACTTACATTTTATGGCTGACCGCCCTTTCAGACCCCCGACCTTAGGCATGAATATTTCCCGAGTTCACCATGGGATCTCTCAGGAGATTGAGACACAGATAGTTGAGTATCTTGCCGTGGACGGAGTTTTGTATGAGAGGTATAACTGTACTGTTTGGTTCGACGAGGGATATGAAGTTTTGATCCCTCATAGATACGAGGGGTGGATGAGTCAGAGGGGTTAAGAAGAGTGGCAAAATCATTTGCAAGGTTTAGATATTTCAGTCTTTTGGATGGGGCCGACAGGCCTGATGAATGCAGCTACTTTTGAAGGCGAGATTGTAGACACTAAACCGATAGATATGCTGGATTCAGATGGGGATGTGGTGATGGAGATTGAGGGACCGGATGTCGTGTTTGCCGAGCAGGCGGATGGCGAGCCTGGATCTCCGATATCCAAGGAGTTTGATCCGGAGGAGTTTCCTACGAGTAGCCCCGGTGATACATAGATGGAGATTAGTGACCCTTTTTGGTTTGGCTGGTTCCCCTTTTTTATCATGGCCAACTTGTGTTTTTTGAGATTTAGATGATAACCCCTCCCCCAGGATTGTATAGAACCGTTACTGTTACATGTTATGCTATGTAAATTCGAATCTCTCTCTCTCTCTCTCTCTCTCTCTCTCTCTCTCTCTTGTATGTGTGTTTTGTTTGGGGTTGTGTGCTTTTCGCTGTTGCAAATCTAGTAGTCATCGTTTGGCCGCGACGAGTCTTGAGCCATCGTTAGTGTTGGCCAAGTGATGATCGAATAGGCAGGAGGCGGGATGTTGCGCGTCTAGGGCGTAACACACAGGGGCAGAGGCGCAAAGATATTTGTCGAAGCAGCGATCATTAATGTCAAAAAATTTTGCAGTTATTTTTATTCTAGTTTTTCGCACATCTAGTCCTTGATCAATGTAAAAAGTATTGTTCCAAAACATCCTTCGGAGTTTCAGAGAGCAAAATGAGAACGAGCCATAGCACAAAAAAAAAAAAAGTGCCACTACCTCATAAATTTCACAAGCTTTCTCAGGCATGCTGTTGATCCTCATGTTGGATTCCTTGTTTGTTGCATAAACCTTAAACCTTAACCTAGCTGATGTTACGTTCCTTATGAGAGTGCAACCCAATTATGGAAATTTTTTTGATAATGAAAATTCTCGATTATGAAGCTATATAGCTGGTGTATAAAGATATACAAGAAGATTGACGGTAAAACCATCACGTTTCGTTTGAGATCTTCCCCGCAGGAACAATCCTTATCATTTCTCGTCCTGACTTAACCAACTTTATGCTCAGAAAATTATCCAAAAAATCATAAATCTATTGTATGGTGACCCTTTCAATCATAAACCTTTTAATTGTGTCAATTTGATCCTAAAATTTTTAACAGCTTGCCAATTTAGTCAAACATTTTGATTATTTGCCAATTTAGCCTAAACCATATAATAATTTGGTAATTTACTTATTCCAGCTAATTTTGACTTGAAATCACTGACATGGCGATCTAGTTAGCATTGACTGTCCTATGTGGCACGATCGGCGCTAATGCGGACAATTTTTAAAATTTATGAAATCTTTTTCTTTTATTCCGTTTTGCTTCTACAGGCCATCAAAAAGGGGAAAAAACAAAACAAAAGAAAAAAGTTCATAAAATTAAAAGAATGCAAAAATTGTCCACGTTGGCATTAATCGTGTCATGTCACATAGAATGATTGTCCCTAACTAAACTATCACGTCATGGACTTCTGGTTCAATTTGGCCAAGAGGACTAAATTGCTAAAATGTTAAAAAAAATTAAGATTTAATTGGTATAATTGAAAGGTTTAGGATCCAAATTAACAAGTTGTCAAAAGAGTTGAGATTATATTGACATATTGAAAGGTTTAGGATTGAATTGACAGTTGTACAATAATTTTAGGACTTCTTGGATAATTTTTCCACTTTATGTACTAGGCGAGAAAGTCCATTCTTATTAAAAAAAAATTGTGTGGAAAATGTAGGTTCTTAAATTAAATAGTCTTTTTGAACCAAAATGTCCTTCCCTTGATCTGAAATTAGAACTCACAAGTACCACTTCTTGTAATATGAAAAGCCACTTCTTTTTCTTTTTCTTTTTTGCTTTCGAAATAATAGATTACGTTGGATTCGGCGAAAGAATAGGTAGGTAGAGAATCTTCAAAGCAATTCTAGTAGAGAGGGCCTCAGGAGATGCTGAAGAAGTGCAATTATCTCATACTACTTCATAGTTTTATTCTCAATACCAAACATAGCCATTAAAGACTATCTAAAAGTACCCATCCTAGGTCCCAAACAGCACCGTAAGAAAGTCTCAAAATGAGGATACATGCAAGTGAAATGTGCTAATGGCGAGTGATGATGTCAACTTCACACGTCTATTTAAGCAACCAAATAGGTGCAAACGATGTCACGCTTTGTCAATCAAAACTAAGAAGACCAATTAATCAGAATGGAGCTCAAGAAACTACAGTAAGTCAAAAGCAACCTATCAAAATGATACAGACTAGCAGGATTCAACTCTGCTGGTTGAACTTTTCAGAACTACAATATTGACATAACAGATTATCTGTGGTCCTCATTTGATCTTATTTCCCTTTTCAACAAGAAAAGCCGGGGAAGTACATAAACAGCGAGCCTAGTTACCATTCTTACCTTTTGCAGAGAAGAATCTGCTGAATCCCCTCGTTTGCTTCTCTGGCGTTGGAGAAGAGGAAGATGAGGAACCTGATGAGGTAACTCTGTGTTTCAGATGCTTGGAATTGACGGGAGATCTCAGAATGTTTTCTTCCGTATCAGATGGGCTACCTGGGGAATCACACAGGGCTAGTGCAGATTCAGAACTCTCTCTGTGCAAATTATATGAAGTGACACTGTCCACCTCAGCATGATCGACGCTTTGCAATTGCGTGCTAGTACTCGTTGGTTCATCCTTAACAGTTCCTTCAGCTTCTTGACTGATTTCATCTGTTGGCACACTTGAGAGGTCTGTTTGGGGACATAAAGCTTGCAACTGTTTGCCGAGAAGAAATATGGTTTCTTGGCACTCCGCTAGCTTCTCTGCTGCCGCTGATAATTCTTTCTCCTGTGAGAATGAAAAGAAGTTCTAAATTCCCCACTCAACAATTATGAACAGCATGTCATTAAGAGAATCAGGGAACCAGTAATTCATTTTTTGTTTATCAGATACTTATTCTTATGCAGGCATGGTAGATATCTCCACCTCCATATCAGATCTAAAACCTAAAAGACAGTAATAATAATAGTAAGAACTTTGTTAAAAAGTTTCCCCAGGGACTTGTTAAACAATCAAATACGGATATATTACAGTTTTCCATACGTTTTTTTTTTTCATGATATGCAAAATCAATTATTTGAAAATCGAATATTTCCTCATTAAGTATGTTTAACAAGTGGACTGAATGCACTAATTACAAGACCTGATGATGATGATGACAACGACAATATCTATAATAGTCGCAGCCACAAAATTTTAGTCCATTCTATGTTTATTCCACAAACTTATTCTTAACATCCATTAAACAGCTGTTCAATTTACTTAGTACTAAAGGCTTGTGTATTTTATCATTAGCTGTCCAAAGTACATTGAGCAAAAGATATTAAATTAGTTAAAAAAACAATTTATGCTAGTAAAATTTGCTAATGATATAATTCAACCTTTTTATTTGTTTGTGTGCATATACCACTAACATGTACATATTCAGAAAATAACACAACTGTAAAAGTCTGAACAATGTATAAATGTTATGTGAAGGAAACCATGTTGAATTAGTTTTTGAAAAAGCATTTTAAGTAAGCACCTACAGTTGCATTGCATTCGAAGGCTAGTCACAGAGATTTTAAGTCAATCTACTTTCAACTTACGACTTTTGACTCAGTAGTACTCTGCAGGCATCATTCTTATAAAGAGGGACTAATTTGTACCCTACAATAACATTGAGTTCTACCCCTATGCCATATTGTCTATCTCTTCCAATCATTAACATGTCTAACGTGAAATAAGACAAAGAAACTGAGATCTAGCTTGATCCAAACAGGGGCATTTAGGTTCCAGTAATGATAACATAAGCTCTATTAACATCCCAATCTTTGCTATTTATCCCTACCCCATCCTTCCCACAACAACCAACCCCCCCCCCCCCCAAAAAAAAAAAAACACACAACCCAACCCAAAAAAATCTCGATCTAAGAACATCAAGAATATAGACTTGGAGACCATATTTGCTAAAAAGTTCGCCCAACCTTAAGAACTTGCCATCCATCTCTTTTATTTGTCTGCCTTTGTACACCCATGGTAATGGTCATCTTGCATAACATGGGGGGACCTTTCAAAAGAATTGAAATTTGGAGCCACATAGATATTCTAAATCCCAACAAATGCACTTCAACCATGTGGAACTAGATGAGGCAGTTCTATCCTCATGAGCAAACCCTATCTTATTCTCTTCAAACGTTGAAACATACAACAGGTCAAGGAGCAATAGCAAAAAGTAAACATAGAATAAGATGAAACACATATTTTTGAATAATAAGCTGGGCATAAATCTTGGGAAATAATGGCGGGACAAGAACTTTCTCCAGTTAAATGACAACTAAACCAGCAAAAGTTACTATTCAGGCTCTTAAAGTTGACTGCAAACCATTTGTCCTGAAGATTTAAGCTATTAGAAAACAGCAGAAAATATATTCTACAAATGAAGACAGCCTCAGGCGAAGGTCGCAAGTATGATGAAGACCTTTGACCTTGAACTGGGTTGTCTGTATATTACAGGAAAAACCCATAATTGTGTGAAAAGCGGAGCATGAACATTCTAACTCCGGGCCACTAGATTTCATACCATCTTAAAGCTTAAGCTACAAGGGAACCAGATGCAATATATTTGAATTCTTAATATGGGGGCCAGATGATTTGGGGGTTATGCAATTGAATTGATTGAAAGCAGCCTCACCTGTTTGGTCCTATTGTCAGCACCGCTCTCGATAAGCAGCTTTCAGCCCTACAATAAGAGGAAAAACACACCTTAACCATTAAATATGACCACAGTGAAGTGTATGAATTCCCACTCACTGCTATCAACCATTTAGAGCCTATTTGGGGGACACTGACCCCTCAGCTTTGAAGGAAACTATAGCTTCTAATTATTAGCAGAAGCACTAAAAGTTGTTGAAGAGAAAACAATGGTCTTCAGCGAAAACTAAAACAAAGAGCCCAGCAGATTATTAAATGATAGACCTAATAGGGCGGGCAGGGCCACTGTTCCTTGGCCACTACACAATGTAATTTTCATCATACTTTCTAATAGACCAAAAATGTAATTTCTTCTTTACTTTGCCATAAGATCTAAAAAATATTTCATCCGCCACCCAAACCCGCTTCCATTCCAATCAAAGTTTTTGCATCAGCTGTTCATCGATACTCTGAAGGTTCCAAACTCAAAGAGCATAAAAGCGAAGGCAAAAATTTTGGCTAAAGAAACATGCAGCCACATTAATGCTGGAACTAGCCAGCAGCAATACTAGCAAAGCAAGAAGCTTAAGCGAAATCTCCATAGGAGGGACTAAGGAAAGTGCTAACCTCTGTAACTGCTCTTGAAGATCTTTACATCTGGCGAAAGCATCATGTCGACTCCTTTTTTCTTCCAGAAGCTCAGTATTCAAACTCTCTGATTTTGATCTCAGAATGTTTACCTCAGTTTCTAGTCCTTGTGCTCGTATTTCTAGTGACCTGTATGACTCTGTCATACATTTTAACTGTGTTTCTGCTAAGCTATTTGACTTTTGAGCGGAAGCCAACTGTGATTTAACTTCTGCAAGCAGCTCCTCAGTTTCCTGAAGCTGAATCTTTATTGTCTCCAAATTTTGACTATATCTGGCTAAATCTGACACCATATTTTCTCTCTCTAACTTCAAGTTCTCGTACTCTTCCAATGAGACCTTGTGGTGCATTGTACTGGCATCATATCCTGAAGCTAAATTGCCACAATCAGGGACTTCAGGGTGAGAGGATGTATCAGACACATTTCCACATCTATTCTGATAATTCTTTTCGGAAGAATCAGGCTGGACAACCTTATTCTCAGGTAGAGCGACCTTGTCTATGCAATCAGGGCTGTTCATTTCTGATCCAAGATCCTTATAGCCAAGGATGTTGAAATTGAGCTCACTTGCCTTTGTCAACACACTAGAGAGGTCAAGGACAAAACTTGCCAAACTCGTCTCTCCATGTAAAACTTTCTGAAAGGTGACAAGGAACTCTTCAATTTTCTGGCCAAATACATCAGCATCATGAGGTATGTCATGGACTGTCAGGGCCCCTTTGCGTAGCAGAAGAACGAACTCATTTATATGAGTTATAGCACCAGCCAAATCCTGGGTTATTACTTGAACAGCTTCCGTGGCTGGGTCACTGTCTTTGGACAGGTTGGCATCCTTTAGAGCAGTAGTGACAGCTTCTTCAGAACAGGCTTGTGTACAGCATGAGGAATCAGACTTGCATTTCCTTAGAGACACATTTTGCTCCTGCAATGTAGCAAATGCATTGAGCATTACTTGTTTAATATCCTTCAAAATTTTGTCCATGTCATGCTCTTTGGATACAGACTCGAACATTGAGGAAATTCTCAATTGCAACTTCATCAGCAGCTTCTGATCGATACAAACTTCATTGTTTACAGATGGTAATGCATCAGAAGTAATCAGAGTTTGCACAGAATCTGAATCTTCCTGGATCTGCACTGCAACAACATTATCCACATTCTTTAATGCCCTTTTGTCAGAATTATCTGAACAGGAGACTGCTTCATTTGAATTGTTTGATAAACTAGCCAGCTTCTCCATTTCCAAGAAGTCATCCATGAGTTCTAAGTGACTTGTATCATCAACTTTGTTTGGTTCCGGTTTCCTATCTTTCTTAAATTGGGAAAGCTCAGAAAAGGACGTTGTTGCCCACGAGTCAGCACAACTCCTCCCATCATCATTTCCATCTTCCGACATCGATGTCAGGCTAGGTGGATTACTTTCATTACGACTTAAGGAAACTCCAGCAGGGACCACAACAGCAGATTTTGGTGAACTTTCTTGACTGGTAATTTGGAGTTGCGATTCTAGGATCTGAAGCTTGCTGGTGATCTTAGCACACATGTTCCTTGAAGTCTGCAATTCAGTATTACGGGCAGCCAAAGCTTCTTTTAGCATCTTCATCTCCTCTTCCATAGCCAATAAACGTTCTGTGAGGAATTCGTTCTCTTTGTGAAAGTTTTGGACATTGTCAAGAGAAAATTCCGACCCATGGGAATAATGAGGAGATGAAGGCTTGCCAGGAGATCTCTTCAGCCGCAATTCTCCATAATCCTGTCCTAAGCTCTCAACCTCTAACTTCATTTGTGCAACTGCTGCTGGACCAGGCAATCTCTTGCGCACCAAGCCACGTAGCCTTTGGCACTCTGTCTCTAGCTTAGCTATCTTTTTAACACCCTCCATATGCTGCTTGTTAGCTGCTTCTGCAGACCTCATACTCAGATTCTTCTCTTCGTTGCGGATTTCAAGCTCTTTCGAGACTACATGGACTTCATATTTGAGCGAACCTATTTCCTTCTTGAATGACTCAATACTACTCTTTAACATCTCTATTTCAGCCTCTGCCTGTGATTTCTGTTCACTCATCTTAATGAGCATGTTTGAGCGCTCTTGCAGTGACCTAGAAATTGCTGCATTCTCAGCAGCAGATTTGAGCAGTTCCTGATCCAGATTCACTATCTTCACTTCAAGGTCATGCTTAATGTTCTCCCATTGCTTTGTTTTGGTAAGGACAACTTCCTGCAAATTCCTTTCGTGATCTTCCTTAAGATTTCTTATTTGCCTCATGCACTCCTTCAGAGCTCCATCTAGATGTGATGCCCGGTCTTCAGCAGTGAGTTTTGATAGTGTGACAGACTCCAAATGGCTTTTCAATGCCAGGGCTTCTGCCTCAGCCTTTTCCCACCCTGTCCAACAGATTTAAAAGTTAGAACATGAACAGCCAACCCCCATCGAGATCCCAATCTAAGTGCCATCAATATGGTATCATTTTTCATCTCTAATGACACAAATCAAAAGCAATACCTGAGACAGCATCTTCAGCAACTTTAGCATGCTGTTTTGCCAGGTTGTCCTTGGCTGTTATCTCTGAATTAGCAGTGGAGAGCTGTTCATCTAATTCCTTAATATGGTCATCTAAATCCTTGATATGGTCCTCTATGTCTGTACTTGTTCCTCATAAAATTTCACTTGATCTTCTAAACCGTTAGATGTGTATATGACTCAACAGAGATTTGAACATAATTTGGTTTTTTGTAGGTCTCCTGTTGTAAAAACAAAAACAGCACAAGATTTTAGTGAAAGCACCAAAGACAAGAAAAATGGTTTGTTAAACTACACAGAAGAGGCAAGGCAGCTTCACCCAGTCAATCATACCTGAAGGTGGAGCGCATGAGCTTCAAAATAAAGGATCAGAAAGGCAAAGAGAAGGATGAAGGACATCAAACATGTAATGACTGGAGGATGATGTTTGTCATGAGCTTCTAAATCCATTTTCCAGTACAGGATATTCTATAATGATGAGACGGGATACAAGTAATGGGCTTTTTGCTTGTTTACTTTGAAAATGTACTTCTGTTGGAGAGATATCATCTTTAGACCATAAGTCTTGAATTGAATCATAACCCTAGTAGAAGCCCAATGTCATTCAACATGCTGGTAAAACAGTAAGGAATTCAGTCAGCCAAATGATTGATAGATTTGTCCATGTTTCCATTCAATAAGCAAGCATGTCATATGTCCATGTTAAATACCAAAAAAAGTTACCAGAAAGTATCCTACGGACGAGCAGCACACTGACTCTGGAGTTCCCACAACAACATGAATATTTAACTTTAGATTTGGAAGTTAAAGTCCCCATTTAGCAGGGGGATCCTCAGTGACTAAGGAACAATTGGAAAGCTGATTTTGTTTTGCACACATAAGATAATTGCACCATATTCCAAGACAACATGTGAGTAGTGCCAGCAGTGCAATGCAGAGTACTGAATAATAATGGCATATGAATACTTGGGAGGCTGAGCAGAGAGTGGATGCTGACAAGATCTCAGTCATGGGGGGACAACGTCAGCAGCATTAGAAATAGTGCATTTTTATTTCTTAAACAAGACATTCATGTCTAAACCAAACCTGATCACTCCGGGACTTAGGCCGTGGTGGTGAAGCACCAGCAGAATCTAATACAACTGCCGCCTTTTCAACTGCTGCCTTCTCAGCAGCTGCCTTATTCTGATGACTTTCTCTTCCAGGGCCAGCTTCGGCGTTCCATTTGTGACAGAAAGTTGCACTCTAGATGTTGGAATAAGTCAGAAAACATATCACAAGAGAAGAGAGAGAGAGAGAGAGAGAGAGGAGAGGAGAGTAGAGAGAGAGAGAGAGACAAGCTTTGTAATTAGTGAAAGCTAAATCAGCATTAGTATTATTAGATCTAGAATGCCTTGCAACTCCTCAAATATACTACAACAAATTCAAAAGCACAAACAAGAGACTAACCTATTTGAAGTCCTCCCATTTCAGTGTCAAAGTAAAGCATTTGAAAAGACCACATCAGCACTTCAAAATTAGCTCCATCATAAACATGTAATTCACATGGTAGAAACCTAGTAACATTATCAACATTTCAGTTAACAGCTGAAAAATTCCCACCAGCACTGTGAAAAACTACGTTATGCCAGGGCACTTTCAGATACTAGGGAATTTTACAAAGATAAAGTTGGAGCAAATTGCAGAATCGTGAGAGATGCATCACAGATATTAGGGACAGAATTTCGTAACATTAGAGAAACTTAACTGATGAACGTGGGATTTCTCCTTTTCTCTCCAGAAGCATATGCTCAAGGCGGTATGAAAAGACAAACGCCCCTTGAACTCATGACACCTAATTCCAGGGGAAATGGTAACAGCCTCCCGCGAGGACTGGGTTCAGACGTGACTCAAATCCACAAAAATTCAGAGATACCACAACAGCATGGAGTTCTGGTCGAAATAGCACACTCAGCACACTTGCCAAGACGATCAAGCGGCGATCCGCAGTCGAAAACAAATTCCCAAATAAACATTGGGCCAAGACAAACAATTACAGACCTGAAGATTGACCCAGAAAAAGAAAAGATTACCAAAAAAAAAAAAAAGAGACCCAGAC